>JANHFL010003384.1:72092-95729 GCA_032468155.1 Oxyrhabdium leporinum
GGGTGGGGAATCTTGTGTAGCAATTTGAACTTTCTGATACTTATTATAATTTCTTACATTGCTAAATGTGGCACAGATCATTCTACTCACAGCCCTGAAATAAACGCTTTGCAGAATTAAAAAAAATGAAATAAGGCAATAAGGCAAACATGTTACTAGTCATTATGTAATCCTTTTCTAAACAAATCTTACTTCAATTTGAAAGCAATCCTGTACCAAATAGGTAGGAATCTTAACCACTAAAATCCAGAGTTAAATCTGATAATCAGGTTATGCCTCTGATTTGTCCATTGAGATCTAATCTGTCCATCTACAAAGAGAGCAGAGACAAATAAAGCCCACAGAAGTAAAATATTCAAAATAATAGACCTTGATGTGAACTGAAGTTTTGGATGAAACAGAATGCTGGCCAGGCCTGCACCAGGCCTCCCAGGGATTCTACCACCATGATATACGGTACTTAACCCGTGCAATAGTTTAATGACCATAGCTGGGAAAGCCAGGATCTGGTCATTGAGTGAGGCAGTCACTTAGGGGCATCTCACTTAATGACAGTTACAAATTATGACCCAAATTCCAGGCTCAAATGTGGTGGTAAGTTGAGGACTTACCTATACATCTTTGTGCATGGTTAAGCTACAGAAAAGCTAAGGCAAGACGTCTGCCACATATTTTCTCCTGCGTAGAGGGAGTGGTTAAGGAACCAGGCTATAAACCAGGAGACTGTGAGTTCTAGTTTTGTTTTAGGCATGAAAGCCGATTGGGTGACTTCGGGCCAATCACCAGGAGATTCTGAGTTCTAGTTCCGTCTTAGGTATGAAAGCCGCCTGCGTGACTCTGAGCCAATCACTAGGAGACTCTGAGTTCTAGTTCCATTTTAGGCATGAAAGCCGATTGGGTGACTTTGGGCCAATCATCAGGAGACTCTGAGTTCTAGTTCCGTCTTAGGCATGAAAGCCGATTGGGTGACTTTGGGCCAATCACCAGGAGATTCTGAGTTCTAGTTCCGTCTTAGGCATGAAAGCTGACTGGGTGAATCTGACCCAATCACCAGGAGACAGTGAGTTCTAGTTTTGTTTTAGGCATGAAAGTCAGCTGGCTGACCTGGGCCAGTCTCACTGTCTTAGTGCATGGTCTCAGACTCAGGGGACAAGCCAGTCAGTCAATTCCACAATGTCAGGTAACTGATGAATCAACACTTGGTTGACCCCAAAAAACAGACCCTGCATTTGTGGGAAAACATTGGGGAGAGAGAGAGAAAAACTAGATGGTGCCGCATTTAAAAACTAGATCCTTCCTAGGAGTTGTGAGAAGGTACAGAGTGAAGCAACTACAGATTGCTCACGAGAGCTAGCCAAATATCTCTCTGCATGGGTTCAAAGATGCCTCACTGCAGACCATGATTGTAATAAGTCTGTGGGGGATTTTCATTCATCCAGGTCAGGATTATCCCAAAGGTGCTTTTTATTTTAAAGGCAACTGGGAGTTTCTGATTTTTCTTTAAGACGTTTTGCTTCTCATCTAAGAAGCTTCTGCAGTTGGATCCGAAGAAGCTTCTTGGATGAGAAGCAAAATGTCTTAAAGAAACAACAGAAAGTCCAACTGCCTTTAAAATAAAAGCACCTCTGGGACATGAATGTGATAGGACACCAATTCACCCAAATTAAGTGTACGTAAAAAGGGAGACCCACACCTTCTACCAGACTGTGAGGCATTCAAAATAGATGCTGGGAGGCCACATGAGCTGCATTTTCTGCACCTAGAATTTAAACAAAAGTCTCCAAAGCGGCCACCATACTGTCATTTTGAAGATTGCAAGAGAGGTTCATTATTATTAAATTAATTAGAGCTGCCCACTCTCATAGACTCTTAAAACATATTATACACATTCATTCTATTAAACCCACGGAGAATAAGTGCATTAATTGCATTACATTAATCATACTCAACTACATTAATTATACTTATATCAACTTTAGCTCGAGAGAGCCTGCATTTTGGCAGTATTCTTCTCTTGGTCTGAAGAACATTGCACAGACCTATTCTAAGAGAACAATTCTCAATTAGGTGCAAGAATTATGTGCTTTAATTTCCAGCCAACATCATGCACTATAAAGAAGATATCTGATAAAGATATCAGACAAGTTCTGAGAGTCACTTGTCTGAAATGGTGTAGGGTCTCCTGGTTGAGGAGGGGATTGGACTAGAAGACCTCGAAGGTCCCTTCCAACTCTATTCTGATTGATTGATTTAAGAGGAAGCCCATGCTTGAACTATGTCCACTTCAAAAGAATACAGGAAGTCCTCGACTTATAACCATTCATTTACTGACTGTTCGACGTTGCAATAGCATTGAAAAAATAATTTATGACCATTTTTCACACTTATGACTGTTACAGCATCCCCAGTGTCATGTGATCAAAATTCAGTCTCTTGGCAACTGGCTCATATTTATGACGGTTGCAGTATTCTGGGGTCATGTGATCACCTTTTGCGACTTTTTGACAAGCAAAGTCAATGGGGAAGCCGGATTCACTTTACAACCGTGTTACTAACTTAACTACTGCAGAGATTCACTTAACAGTTGTGGCAAGAAAGGTCGTAAAATGGGGGAAAAGTCGCTTAATACCCGTTTTGCTTAGCAGCAAACATTTTAGCCTCACTTGTGATCGTACGTCAAGGATTATCTACATGAGGCTGTCGTAGAAAACACCGAGTTTCAACCTCGGTGAGCTCCTGCCATTTAAAGTAGCCACTCCTGGGTTAAATGAGCCTATGATTTTATTTTCATAATTACTAAAATGTAGGTCTGAATAGAGATCTGTAGTTAACCTATTGCCCCATCCCTCAAACAGATGCACCTTTCACCTGAATAAAAATAAATAAATCACACAATCCTTCTCCTCCTCCTCCTCCTCTGCAGTTTTCCAAAACACGTTTATAATGGTGAATGCTAAATAAATTGCATTTTCCAGAAGAGCTGAAAAAAAGGTCAAACCAGGATAGAACTATGCAAATAGAGGTTGCCATTTCGAGGCCACTATTAAGAGCCAAGGGGAAAGCACATAATTCACAAATGTTTCACTAAGATTACAAAATTGTAGAGCTGGGCTAAGTGAAGGCTGGGTAAAAGGTTCTGGCCTGTCATCTCATTAACTGGAATGGAACTGAAATCTGATCCCATATTTAGATAGTGGGAGAGTTAGTAACAGCATCATCTTCTGTCCCTTTGCTGCCCTTTAAAAAAGTGTAAATGTAAGTATGATGAGCTACTGCAAACAATATTAACTATCGCTAGTTTGCATTTAATGAATTGTCACAGGCTATTAAATATCCGAGATGTGGAGTCTTTGGTGCTGAGCTTGGTTGTTTTCTTGCAGACGTCTCACTACCCAACTAAGTAACATCAGTGCTACTGAGTGTGGGGTTTGCTCTCTAGTTGTGCAAAGGGGCTTGCCCTGCCAGTGTGAGCCAGGCTATTGTTGGAAGGAAAATCCATCTGGTTCAGTTCCAAACTGGGAGAAAGACGCTGGAAATAAAATGGAGGAAGCTGGAAGCTGACTGGAAAGGAGGTCCATTTATGGGTGAACAGAACCATCAGGGTTTGTGGTTCTGGGCCAGCTGATCCAGTGGTTGAATGAGTGGATGGAACTTTATAGGTTTCTGCGACTTTGAAGTTTGAACTGTTCTGGGAGTTGTGCAATGAAGGGGCTTGTGTTCTGAAAGGGTGTTGGGCAATTCCTATTGTGGCTAATGGCTTTCGTCCTGTGTTGGATGAGGGGCTGCTTGTTCTAATCCTACCATTCTGTTTTTGTTAGCTGTCAAACTCTGCTGCAAGGAGTTTCAAAATATCCTGCCTTGAAGGGGCTTCTGCTGGCAGCATCTTCTTTACTTGTGAATGGAGCCATCTAGATAGTTGGCTTCCTCTTTCAATAAGCTCTTTATGTCCTTAAGTGCTGGCATCTGCTGGGGGCTGTTAAGGAAGACTGGGGGCTGCTTTCTGCCTCTAAAAAACATTTCTCCATTTGCTCCTTTAGGGAAATATAATATTCTGCCTTTTTTAATATTTCCCAAAATATTTCATTCTTGGAGGGGGGTGCACTTCCCACAGTATGGTTATCTCCTTGGAAATTCCTAGCAATTGATAATTCCACATCCCACTGATGTCAGTAGGTTCCAAGACAGGCAGACCAATCAATCGGCAGACCATCCGTGATGATAATTAAATAATCAGAGGAAAAACTTCCTGAATTCTATGCAAGATTTTATCTGAGAACATGAAAAACCAAACTAAAATGTAACATTGCTTTTTCCATTGGCCTTTTCTCTACTTAATTTGTGGGTGTTATAATACTTCCTGAAAAACCTGGAAGTGTTTGGGGGGTTTTTCCCCCACAGTCTGAGAGGATTAAATATCCCTATTTTTCCTTTCTGCACTGCAGCTGTTGCTCTTTAGGAAAATTCCAAAGAATCAAAACAGACAGCAAACTCCTTTTCTGCTGTAAAACCTCCAGAGCAGGAGTGTTGTTCTCTAGACATAACCTTATTATTTGACAATTGTGGGTACATGTCTGACCTAAGGGGGTTCTCTAGAAACATGCATTTTCTGAGGTATTGGTCAAGCCTGAAAAAAATTAAGCAAGAGTCTATTTAAACCTCCACAGAAATATATTGTATTTTTGTATGTTCCCTCAAATGCTTATTACATCCAAGTTTCGGTATTTGCTGTATGTTCCTTCAAATAGCAATAGCAGTTAGACCAAGAGTGTCAAACTCGTGGCCCACGGGCCAAATACATCACGTGCTGGCCAGCCCCCCCCCTTTAGCAAAGGGGGGGAAAGTTGTGATACGTCACATCACGACAACGTGTCATCATGAGTTTGACACCCTTGACTTAGCCTTATATACCGCTTCACAATGCTTTACAGCACTAAGGGGTTTACAGAATCAGCATATTGCCTCCAACAATCTTACATCCAAGTTTCTTTCACACTTGATCAACCTAGTTTTGAACTGCCTTCAAACCAGTTTTTCTGGATCAATTTTAACAGTGAAGCTTTTTTGGTCTAGAAAAAAGCGATCATTGTCCAATTTGGGGGTGAGGAGGAGAAATGCCTTTGATAAGTGCTCAAATTATAAAATAAATAAAGAGGGCTGAGTCCTGTTATTTTTTATGAAAAGCCTCAATTAATGGTTTTATGGAGTTTTCAGGGTACAAGCAGGCTAAAACCAGGAGGAATCAACAGGGCTTAATATCCCTCCCTTTATCATCACAATTTTTCAAAGGTTTTGCTATATTTAGTAAAGCTGTTAGTTGCATTATAGATCTGTAAAGCGCCCAAATCCTAACGTCTTTCTTTAACCTTAGTATACAGGTAGTCCTCCAGTTACCACAATAGGGACTGTAAAATTTGTCATTAAGTGTTGTGGTTGTTGACTGAGACATCGTGTGATCCCTGCTTGTGATCTTCCCTGCTAGCTTCCTTACTGACTGACTTTGCTTGATGTGACTGACATGAATGGCAATCGTATAACCATGGGACGCTGTGACCCTTATAAATGCACAATGGTTGCCAAGCACCCAAATCATGATCACGTGACTATAAGGATCCTGCAGCGGTCGTAAGTGTGAGGAGCAGCTGTCACTTTTTTCAGTGCCATCATAACTTCAACACTCTATCCCATTCCCATAATCATTTGACTTTCAAATCGTCTTAATTGAATTTACATAAAGTAAGTACCCTTCATTTTTTGATGAGATCCAAAATACTCATTACTTCATTAGGTAGGTGGAAAGAACTTGAGAATTAAATAGATTTCCGAACAAGTGTAAAAGTGAAAATAATGGATTTGTTCACCAAACGGACCTGGGTTCTTACTTCTTAAAAGCCTGGCTTTGAATCCCCTGCATATTTGTGATGCTAAATTAGAGTTGCCGCCTCTTTCTTTTAAACAGCCTGTCTTTAACCGCTCTACAGCAAGCAGAGTCCCTTCACAGTGAGATGGGTGGCATATAAATTTAATAAATAAATAAATTCTACACTGAAGCTGACTGTGGCCAGGAGGTATGAATCTTATTTTCTTTTGCTTAATTCCTCTTTCAACCCTTAACATAAGAACATTAGAACTTACTAATATCCAGAAATATCTTCATAAATGGGATGAAAAAAATTGAGAGACAGAGAAAGAAATGGGATGTGACAAAATACAAAATGCCCAATTATTCCAGATGATCCCTAAACCTCAAAACGTGCCACAACTTTTCATAAATTTTTTCATCCAGTTCCTTTCTTCTGAGGTGTCTCATTGCTTCTTTATCTCTTAAAAAGGCAGAGGAAACTATCAACAGAAAGGGTCATAACCAAAACATATTATTTACAAGCACAAACGTGCACATATATAGTGATCTCTACCAAGTTACACCTTGCTGATTTCAGAAAAGCAAATGTGGATTATAAACACCGCATTTAATCCCAACAAAAGCCACCAAATTCTTAGCACTGAGAAAGATAGAAAACGTGTTATCAATTTATTCAGAACAAAGGGCTTGTGTTCACCACGCAAAGGCCGACTCAAGAGTCGGAAATTAGTCTCTCCGTTGTTCTGTTTCTTTCCGTGGGACTTCGGCAACACAAAGAAAGGATTCATGATTGAGTTTACTAAGTCATGGAAAGTGTTTGCAGAGTACATCAAGGGGGGACGGGGGGGGACGGGGGGACGGGACAGACAGTACATGAATCCCAAATACATTCTCAATGCAACGAGGGAAACCCTCCACAGGACTGCAGCTTATAAAGTTTTTTTATATATATATAAATATATATATATAAGCCTCCCCATCAGCTATAGAATTTGCACTCAAACCAGTGTGAATCAAAACTCAAAACATAAAAATGCATGCACCTAGGTTAGTCAGAAGAAGGGTGTGAAAACAGCTCTTTACAATACCTAAAAATAGCTTGGTGTTTCTCCTTTTTGGTAAAGCTCCACCAGATGCCCCTGTTACCTTCTGAAAAGAAAGAAAGAAAGAAAAAATAGATAAAAAAGAAGAAGAAGAGGAGGAAGAGGAAGAAGAAAGTTGTTTTTTTTTTAAATCTAATGTTGCTACAAAGTTTTCAGGGGGGGGGAAATGGGAACCCACATAAAAGCAGTCTGCATTGACATTCTGGTGCAAAATGGATGCTATTATTTCCAGTAACTAGAAATTGGTTCTATTGCACCACACAGAGTTGTCATAAAAGCAAGATTCAAAACAGCAACAATGACCATGGTACTGGAATCACTAGTTAATCATTGCACATTGTTGATAGTTTAGTCATGGCACACAGATGCTAAGACCTAATAGAGATTTAAAAGAAAGTATCCCAACAGGTGCAGATTCATTCTTTCCTGAAGAGTAGCCTTGGTTGTTGTTGTTTTTTTACTTACCTGCTTTTTAAAGAAAGCTTTCATCCTGCCTCTAAGTTCAGCCTTCTCCAACCCAGTTGCCCTTTAAATACATGGACTTCCAACAGTCGGAATTTCACAGAAAACAAAACCCCTTGCTAAAAATGACACGTGCGAAGTCCACGCATTTGAAGGGCATTCATATTGCAGAAAGTTGTTCTAAGCCTAGATTCGTCCCCAAACAGAAGAATCAAGTGCCACTAATGCCCTAATGTATTATAAAATGCGATTGTTGGTCATATGTTTCATTCATGTCAAGGCACAGAGAGCATTCATATCATGCACTAACTTTTCTCAAATCCATGTTGGCTCAGGATGATAAACTCTGCAATTCAATACATTAGGAGGACATGAGGTTGAAGAAGATTGCCAAAAACGTTGTAACCGATTTAAGAGTCTCCTTCGCGTGGCCCCCCCCCCCCCACTGTGTCCGGAAGAAGAACTTAGGAGCTCAACAGAGTTGACTGGGAGGTGAAGGCTGGAAACCAGAAGCAGCTCAAGTTGTACCTTTCTCACATCCGGCATGTGCTTTCGTTTTTTATCCGACAGACAAACTAGGTGGTGTGCAAGTGAAATAGCCAACCATAAGCTGTTCCACTAAATAAGCAAAATTCATTCATTGGTCATTTATATTGGTTATTAACATTCCTTGACCCCTCAACCAAAAAGAAAAAGAAAAGAAAAAAGGAGGGGGGAGAAATAAGAGAGGGAGGGATCAGCAGTGGCAGCAAAAGGAAAGCAGATAGAATACGACATGATATCACCCACATCCATGCCAACAATTGCTCCTGGACCAACCAGTATTTTTATTTATTAGTATCTTCTAAAGAACATTGAGAAGCTATTGAACAATGTTGCTGAGCAATAATTTAAAAACATGTCTGAATGAGTATGTTTTTGTAATCGGGAGATACTGAATCAATAGCCATGGCCAGTCATGCTTGGAAAAAAATCCACGGTGCCATTTACTGCTAGGTTACTCCAAATAAATGGTAAGGTGCACCAATCATCTCCTCTAAGGTCTCAGTGGAATAGCGATTCGTCTTCCAATTCAGCATACTGGCCTGGAAATCACGGACAATTCAAACAGATATTTAAAGGGTTGATGTCTCTTCAACATTAGACAGTGGTTTCAAGATGATTTGCAAATATTGCATTGTGGAATTGTGAAAGAAATGTTAACTTTTTTTTTAAATAAAAAATGCTTCTTCTGTTTAGAAGTTAACATTAAGGTATGTCCTCCGAATTAAAAAGGAAGAAGAAAATCCTAATGAATGCCAACGCTCTCCCTTTCACAGAAAAATGTTTCTAATTCATCCCAACTCCATATGGCGCCAGTAGTAAGAATGCCTGGGTACTTAAAAGCATCTCCCTTGGCATCTGTATACAGCATCAGAAGGCCTCGACTCCCAGCCCTTGGAGGTTACAATGTTTTATGTACATTATATCTACATGCTTATACAGGTACAGTATTGGAAAGAATGAGGCAAGCACACAGGAAGGATCTGACTATATCAAACATTAGGAGGAAGAGAAAGACAGTTGTAGTAGAGAGTACAATTTAAAGAAAAGACAATGCTGTACATCTAGTTTTGATAATCTAGCCCAATTTACAATCTTTAAATTAAAGCAAATTACAGGTGCAGAAATAAGTAAATTATTGTCCAAAAGGTTACTGAACCATTCCAAAGTATTTCTACCAGTCCAACTGAGACTCTGAGCAAACACAGCAGGATCCGCATTAATCATGAAACGTAAAAGCTGCAGGATGAGGCGATTTTGAAAGCAAAGCTCTGTACATTCTGGGTTATGCGTTTGGCACCCACGTTTCACTGAGAATGTTTTTCTTCTTCAGAGTCAGACAAAAAGTGCAAAGCAAATATAAATTAGGTCAAGTCCATCCTTGACATCTGATTTACTCCTGGAAAAACAAGCCATAAGTTCAGTGTATATGGGCAATTTACTCATGAAGCTTTGGATCTTGCACTGTGGTGAGGGAGAGGCCAAACTCAGTGAATTCCTAGTCAATTCCTTAAGAGACCACCAAGTGGAGGACTGGAAAAAGTTACATTGAGATAAAGAATTGTGCCGCTTTACATCTACACAGCACCTAAAACCACTTCCAACTTTAGCTGTGGCTATTGTCTTCAGATGTGTGATAGCCAAATGTCCAGTAGTTCAAAGACTGTGGAATCCTAAAAAAAGAAGAAAAAGAAATGAAAATGAAAATCACGGGTTTAAAATTAAGTTTAAACAATTATGTTTTACTGGGAGATAGAAGACTATGAACTAGAGATCTAATAACAACAGAGGACATCAGATTCTGTAGTTGAATTGAGTCAGAAGGACCACCTATACTAGAGGTCTCTTTGAAGCACCCACTGGAGATACCATCATTTAAAGACAATGATTTTAAATTAAATTTGGCTTACTCTGCTGGTCTGTCCACTTATAACAAATAAGACTCTTTGATTCCCTTAAATTTTAATTGAAATTTGTTAGTTCCTATAGGATGCCAGGCCCAACACAAAAAGACTTGGATCAAACAAAATAAAGTGCCTAGCTAGAATGTTACTGTTTAAATTGAAAATAAGATAAATATCGATGGATGTTTGATCATACCAGGATTGTGTTACATCTAATAGGTAATTGGAGACATAAGAGTTCCATATAAATAACGAATTATTTTCTCTATCAAGATGCTGAGTTTCTACTCTGAGCATGACAGTAGGAAAATCAGCCCTGCCCACATCATGCCAGAGCATTTGAGTAGAAAGCTTCTTTATTAGCCTAAGAGGTTTTCACCTTAAATATCTTCTTCACTCATGCAGAAACACAAGGAATTAGCACAGTATATAAAACTGTCCCTTGATCATCGGTACTATTTATTGTTATTTTATATGATGTGTTATTTTACAAGTTTATAATGCCTGGCTGTAAGAGTAAAGGTATAATATCAGTGCATCCTTCTGACAATGAAGGCAATACCAAAGAGTGAAGTAGTTGGAACAGAGGAAGAATAATAAGACAACCGAAACTTATTCACTCTTCTGAACATCCCTTCAATTAAAAGAATTTGAATTCTTACATCTAGCCAATACTCTTGCAATTTTCTTAATAATAACACAGGTTATTATAATCGTGATTAAAGAATTCAAGCATTAGATTGTCTTAGGTCTGATCTATCTGGGCTGCAAAAAGCACTACATGGTAGAAAACTTCAACTCTTTGCTGCCATCTAGTAGTCACCTGGATGTTTGCAGTCCAGATATATTTAGACCTACAAAAACATTATAATCCTTCAAAATTAATTATGGTCTAAGTAGGTAATAAGATGTACTGGACCACCACTTCTATCATGATTGATTATTGTTTACATTGAATGGACTGCTAGGAACAGTACTCCTAAAATATCTGGGGAGTATCAATTTGCTTCACTTTGTGCATGTAAAATGGCATCCCTTGAAGGCCTTCCTTCAGAAATATTTTGATGCTGGTAAATTGAGATAGACACCATGGTACAAACCTGGAACATCCTATTTCAAAATATATGCATATATATTAAAACTGGCCAATTATTGGTTTTACAATAATAGAACAGTTCACATCTATTTCTTTTCTTTTCAGAAGTGAATTCACAAGTATCAATGACCGTTCTTTGGGAGCGCAAGGGCCATAATCAAAAATGGAAATTGCAGCAAACGAAAGAGCAAGATAAAGGCTTACCTTGGAGAACCGTCAATTGCAGAATGTTATCTGGAGATGTAGGTATACGTTCTGGATGGAGAACGGGTCTCATTTTGTGCATTGGGAGGCACATTTAAAAAATCCCAAATCAAAATGGTATCATCGTGGGAACTACTAATAATTTGAAATTCATCAAATTGGAGTCTAAAGACGCGTCCAGAATGTTCCTGAAACATGCAGTGGTTTATAGTTAATAATAGAGCAGATACTCAAGATAAACTTTACTTTTGGGAGTAGCTCAGAGTTTATTTTGGGGGGGAGCAATCATATTTGCTGCAATGTAATAGTTTACTTTACAGGAAAAAAAGTGTATATAAAGAGCAGATGACATAAAAATACATTTCTTTAAGCAAAGGATACAATTTGGAAGACAGAATGCCTGGAGTAACGTTCCATAACAATAACATCTTAGGACATTAACTTCATAGGCATGGATATTGGGATATCCTAACACCCCCCATCCCCCAAGTGTACAACTCTCAGGCTCTTACCTCAGTGGTTTCAAAAGGCTCAGAATTTCCACTTATATCTAGTACTTTTATAAGTAAACATCCAGTACAAAAACACACATTATTGTTGTATAACTGTAAATGAAGGGTTTTATCAAAATCTACGTACCACCAATGTACGTAAGCACAGTGTACTTGCTGGAGCTCGAGGATCAAGAGCAGCTTGCAGGTCCCAAACTTTGATTTTGCTACAAAATTAAAAGAAAATTTTATAAGGTGCCTTTCTTACACATAGATACACTCGCAAACACAAAGCAAAACAACAGCCTAGGAAAAAGCTTTGAAACACATACCCATCATAGGCTCCACTTACAATCCTTTTGTTATCAAATCGTATACATCTAACCAACTCTTCATGTCCTTCTAGCACTCTTAAACACGCTCCACATTCAATATCCCAAAGTCTGGGGGGGTAAAAAACACAATTCAGTTCGTTTTAAAAAATAGAGTGGACATATATGAAGTGTTTACTTATCTCTTGTAGAGAAGAGTTCACCCGCTACAGCTATAGCTAAACAGCTACAAGGCTAACTGCTACTTAATCAACATGAACAAGCTACCAGCAAACAGCAAATGAAGTTCACAAAGCCGCACTTATATTAAAAGTCTGAAAAAGAAAACCTGCAGTGGACTAATTTAATTCAATTCAATTCAATTCACTACACTACATTACAATCCCAACTTTTCCCTTCACTCATTCAAACATAGCATAATAGATGAATCAACTGATTAATTTGGTAGGCATCAACTTATTCTGAAAAGCTACATTTTTTACTTCTATGTTTTAGTATTTAATCAACTAAGTTGCTTCGGTATCAACGTATTAGCTTGTTTCGAGCGCATTGTTTTTGCACATACTTTTGACCAAGCTTCCCTTCTCTGCAGACAAACTAATAAGATCACCTAAAAATTTTGAATAAAATGGCCAAGGACTTATAATAGCATAAGAGAGGACATCTAGGGAAGCATGCGGGAATTATCCTGGAAGTGAGTAAAGAGCATTGGGAGGAATTGGGCTTAGAAATATGAAGGAATGCTGGTTAACTCCATCCCCTCCCCCCTAAAAAACAACAACACCCCTGGAGAATGGCCGTTTCCATTTCTCTCAAGATTTTTCTTCATTTTTTGTTCCTACTTAGAAGAATTGCAAAATTTGAGAAACACTGAAATGTAACATAAGAAGTTGCATTTATTGTATATATATATTAATCTGAATTCAGTATTGGCTCTATAAAATGTCTGAAATCCAGTATCACACAAAGATAAATCTGCTCTTCAAAATCTCCTCCCACTCCCACTATGCAGACCCCAAATCTGATCCTGATTTGTCTCCAGACATCTGAGGTAAATAGCCGTGAGGGATATGTTGGAGTGTCATGGGACAGAGGGAATTTGTCTGTCCTATTGTCAGAAGTCCTAATAACAAAGAATGAACTGAGTACAATCTACATTTCTCTAAAAATATTGCAATTTTCTCTTTTATTTTTTCCTACTTTCCACATGGCTTTTCCTCCAACTCTCAGATATTTAGCATGTACAAAAGTAAGGCTGCTCTTATGCATCAGAACATGTCCCACTTACATTGTCGAAATAAAAGAAATTTCACTACCTACCTAATGGTATTGTCTGATGATCCACTCACAACAAGTCGATCCCTATACTGGAGGCAGGCAATACCCCTTTTGTGCCCATTAAGAGTGCGAACAAATTCACACGTGCTTGTACTCCAGACCTGTGTGGAAAATAAAGAGTGAGGCAATTTGGATATTCTGTCATTTAAGGATGAAAAGTCATGGGCCAAAAATTTTGGAGAGCTTAACATGAATCCCGATGGAATTTTCATTCTATGAATCTAATTTTCAATGCTGAAAAACTTTCCTTAATGTATACAACTCACAAGTGCATTTTTTGTTACATTAACAGAAAACAGTGTCAATTGCACAACAGCATTGGACAATATCCTGCATTAATGAGGAAGAGTATTTTTGAATAGGTTTTTTTCCTGTTCTTCCCCATAGCATATGCCCCCAATCTGCTAAATATACCTTCCCAAATATCAATCAGCATTAAAAGCCATTAATATGACAACTCTGGGTTGGACCTAATGATTTATTGCACCCATAGATGTTGTCTTACTGGTGAAACAGAACCTTAATGTTCTTCATCACCAATTCCATGATACCCATTCTCTCTACCATCACACCCGATATTTTGTTGGTTTGGAAGGCTTTCAAAGCATGTGTGGTGGTGAAGATAACTATGGGAATCTGTGCAAGCAGAAATATCTTTGCATAACATTGTGAAGCATTTATTGTCTTTCGAGAGTTTACCCCACAGCCATCTCCTCATCTTCAAGCTTTTTAGGGACTATCATTTGGAGAAGACAAGCAATGAATCTTGACTGCACAATATCATACCACCCATAGTTTGGAAAGACTCTTTATTTGCCAGTGGTCTAGTGGCTGTGGCTAAAACAGAATATTATTTTTAAAAATTATAATCACACATTAACTACTACTACTATGATGACAATGGCATTTGTATCGGTAGCACTGAAGTGCTTCTGGATTGAAAAGACAGTGACATCACAGTTGCCCAGGAGACACCCGGTTGGGGGCTCCTTTTATGTCCCAGTTAAGTTGCCCACCAAAGTGGTGCCCATGAATCTACTTGCAGTCACCCGTTTTTCAACTGCTGGGTTTGCAGGGGCTGGAGATGTGGTAGGAGCTCACTCCATCCCGTAGTCTTGAACATGAGCCTACCAATTGTCAGCCCAGCGTCCTAACCAATGAGCCACCACGCTCCTCAAACAAATTAACCAATACAAATGTATCTTATTTAATAAGTTGGAAATATTATATACCAATCAAAGTATCCTCTAAGGACATTTTGAAAACAGTATGATAGAAGTAACAAGCCATAAAAATGAATTTAAAAATCTAGATAAACTTTTAAAAGCAAAAGTAATTGAAATAGCAATAGAAATCAATTTACAGAGACTTCAGAAGTTAGATGTGTGCTAAACAGATTCATCACTGCTTTAGAAACCTATTGCCAACTTACTTTAATGGTCCTATCTCCAGAAGCAGATACAATATATTTATCATCAAAGTCCACAACATTAACAGCAGCCCGATGGCCAACTAATACTCGGCGTAAAGTGATGTCAGTTGCTGAAGCCATGTCCCAAACAGCAATAGAGCGGTCCTTTGAACAGGTCACCATTAAACCATTACTAAACCGCAAATGAAGCACTGCTTCATTATGATGAATTAAAGTGTTCAAGACTTCGCCTGTGTTCACATCCCAGACTCTGAGGAAAGAAAACTTGGGTCAAATGTTATGAAGCTGAAGGTTAGTGGAGAATTTTTCTCTCTTTTAGGCTATACCGATTCTCAGAGTGCTATGATTACGAATGAAATACTGAATGATGTACACCAGTGGCCCACAATCTTTTGGACACCAGGGACCGGTGGGGAGAAATTTTCCTGTGGACTGGAG
This sequence comes from Oxyrhabdium leporinum, assembly GCA_032468155.1. Classification (NCBI taxonomy): domain Eukaryota; kingdom Metazoa; phylum Chordata; class Lepidosauria; order Squamata; family Cyclocoridae; genus Oxyrhabdium; species Oxyrhabdium leporinum. The sequence goes on from JANHFL010003384.1 coordinate 87,296, forward strand.
GGTGTGTGGCTTCGTGCGCTGCCTGCATCCAGATGGGGCTTCGCTTGTTTGCGCGGCCTGGTTTCTGGCGCACCACGGAGCAGTGCCGGTCCGGGCCCAGGGATTGGGGACCACTGATGTACGCAGTTATACAAAATTTATCTATGAAACCGGATGCTACTGGCATTGGAAACAAGCTTCTTGTACATCAACATTACTTCCACTTTCACGCTCAGATATTCAGTAAAACAGATGTAATTTAACAGAAAAGCCATTCTTTGTATAATTCTGTTTTTATGATTGACCGTGGCACAAGTCAGTTTTATACAGGGCAGGATAGAACCATTTGCGCCTACAACAGTAATGAAGGAAGCTAAATTAACTGAAATAAAATATTAAAGTTTCTTTTCTTTTTTTCTTTTTTACTTAAAACAGTTCTAATTCATAATTACAGGCTGCATTTAGAATTTTAAAACAAGGTCTATAAATAGAGGTTAGGGTTAGGGTTAAAGTGTTTCTTAAATATGGAAAGGCAATCCTGCATTTTCTTTACTCCATTCCTCTTTCTGCCATATTTTTGACTATAAAATGCTCACCTCACAGTAGAGTCAGACGATCCAGTTACAATTACTCGTTCATCATACTGTAGACAAAGAACGGAGCCAGTATGTCCTGTTAATACTTTCAAACATTCCAATCCGGTTTTATCCCATATCTACCACATAACAACAACAACAACAAAAAGAAGGAATTATTTAAATGCTGATTTGGTGTGAGAAGGATTGCAGTTAATTCTTCCAGGGCAGGACATAGACTTTTCTGTTTCCCCGCCCCTGTATTTGTGCAATTTTGGAAAGGCATAAAAAATAATAATACTTGAGCAAAGATTTAAAGGAAACATATAATTAGATGCCTCCATGCCACAGTCTGGCATTTAACTGAACAATTACTCTGAATTTAATAGTCTTATAAAAAGATGTTTAATAGAAATAACACATCTCCCTCTATTGCCATGTCTCCACTAATTTAAACCCCTCCTAGTTGGGGGTGGGGGTGGACCCTTAGTATTTCAATTAATTATTCCTCTGCTTCATATATTTTTGGAGGGATACAGGTAGATTCTGCAATAGGATAGCAGACTAGATAAATTGATGAACAATCCCTCTTGTCCCTGCTAATGTCAAGAAATCCCTTTACCTTAATGGAGTTATCCCTTAGGCCGCTTATAATCTTCTCATCGTCATACTGTAAACAGTAAACACCTTTACTATTCTCGGAGCGGCACTGAATTCTTTGCAAGTTGTGTCTTCCACATCGCCAGTTAGATTCTATTGTCTGCAAGAGAGCAGAAAAATGTTTGGGTGATACACAGATACCACTGACATTTCGCCACAGTGGAATTTTAAGCAAGCCTCTGCCAGCCTCAGTTGTGGCCACAGCTACTCAGATTAATTCCTGCCTCCTCCTCCTCGTTAAAATCCTCTACAGTGGCTCCTTCTGAAGCTGCTTTTGGAACAACATAGAACAGCTCACACAATAATATGTGGGACCCACTACTCAGAGATAACCTTTGCATCTGCAGGTTTCCTGGTAGAATTCGAAGTAGTGGCATCATCTGATGAAGCCTTAGAGTGCTTGGCACCTGCAGCACTGTCTGTTTTCCAAGGGCCATACTCTTCTAGCGCACTTGTCCCAAGCAGACAAGTTGCAGCTCCTGTTCTATGAGAGAGGCATGATTCATAGTGACAGAATTCATCCTTAGGAACCCCACAAGAGAGCCGGCTGTGCCTTCGCTTCCAAATTTTAGAAGGGCATAGATGCTTATTATCAGGTTTTTAATGCTGATATGCAGATGCTTTCCATCCTTTATTGTTTTATATACAGTATTTGCTTTAACTTTTGTTTTATTCCATTTAGAGGCTTTTAATTTTTTGCTCTGACTTAAAACAGAACAGAGGGAACAACAAACCTTGGCTATGGCATTTCTCTATAGAGTTCAGCACTCATTTCTGAACCAAATGATATATTCGATGACACAATAAGAAAGCTACACAACATTTTCTCTGTCCGGAACAGATGATTTTGGATGACCCACGTCAAACATGGTCTAAATTCCATTCAGGGAACAAAATGAAGCGGTTCTGATTCGGAATCATTTGGGGGATGAGGATAGAGAAAAACCAAGACCGTAGGTGACTAAGGGTGGTAAAGGAAACAAGATACTGGGGGTGGGAGCAAGTGGTCAGCAACCATGTTGTGCCAGGACATCAGCCGAAAGGAGGAAAGGCAGGGAAAGACTGGGAGCCAGGGCTGCTGGGTTATGCTGAGCTGGAAGCTGCTCCAGGGGGAAAGGAAGGGGTGCATACTAGCCTTGCTCTACTCCCCTGAACAGTCCATCTGAAACCCAGCACAACCAAGCTATCTAGAATTTGTTTTTGCCTGATCAGGGCCGATTTAAAAACGTTAGCAGAACATGGCAATCTGACCTGGGTTTAAAATACAGGTAGTCCTCGACTTGCAACCTCCATTGAGCCCAATGTCTCTGTTTGTTAGGTGAGACACGTGTTAAGGGAGTTTCACCCTGTTTTACGACCTTTCCTGCCATGGTTGTTAACGTCAATCACTGCAGTCTATAAGTTAGTAACACGGTTGTTAAGTGCTACCGGCTTCCCTGTTGACTTTGCTTGTCGAGAGGTGGCAACAGGGAATCACAGGACCGTGGGAAAACAGCAGCAGTCATAAATATGAAGCACTTGCCAGGCCTCTGAATTTTGGTCACGTGACCATGGGGATGCCGCAAAGGTCACAAGTCACAAGTCACTTTTTTTCATTGCCATTGTAACTTTGAATGGTCATGAAGCAAACTGTTGTAAGTCGAGGACTACCTGTAAAAACTGTCCGTCCGTCCCCCCTCTTATGCACACCTCATTTACTACTGTGGCAAATGAACATTGTCATTTCAAACACTACCTTCATTGTTTTCTTCATTTATAATCATTGCTCACAACTGCAGACTAAGCATGCATAAATCTGTAAAGCAGAGCTGAGGAATGTGGTGGTGGGGGGGGTTTGAAGAATTTCAACTACTATCATACCTGACTGTTGGCCATACTAGCTTGGTGTTTTCTTTCTTAGTGTACAGGATGTGTACGCAAAATTAAACAGAACTTTCACAGTCTGAAGTATTACATGAGTCATTACTCTTAAAAGTAAAAGCATGAATTTGGGAAACCTCATTTAATTTGCTTCCCCTCACCCCCAACGTTTAAACTGACTAAATCCCTGTCACATACATTAGCTGGGTCTTCCTGGATTAAGCTGAAAGGCCCTAATTATTTAATTTTTAATTAATTAAAATTCCTGTTTGCAGTTCATCAACTTGATCATGTGGCCAATAGCTGAAGTGATCCAAATATTTTGGAAAGTCACTAATTCTTGAGGTGTGGCACGTAAGAGGCTGTTCATTAATCCTAGTCAAATCAATTCTATCCAAGTGTCTAGAGAGAATTTGCTTTCCATGTGTGGACTGAAGATCAAAGCAACAGGAATGTGTTATTCCTCCCTAAACCAAAGAGCTAAGAATAAAGTCCGGGCAGGTGCACCATTCCGTTCTCTGGGTATATGTGATTTCAGACAAGCAGCAATGTGGTACTACTACTGTGGGAAAAAAAAGTTTCATATTTTTGAGAATTTCTAAAATCCTTTTCCCTGTGACAGTTGCCAATTTACTGGGAATATAGCCACAATCCACAGAAACATTATAGCTGCAAAGAAATTGGCATATAAGAAAATAGAAAGAGAAAAACATCTGAAAGAATTAAAAAAAATAGCCCAGTGGGTAGATACAGTACGGGGTTCTATTGGCTATCAGGATTCATCTATTTCATAACCAAATCAAATACAGGTAGTCCTCGACTTACGACTACAATTGAGCCCAAAATTTATTTTGTTAAGTGAGATGTTTGTTAAGTGAGTTTTGCCCCATTTTACGACCTTTCTTGCCACAGTTGTTAAGTGAATCACTGAAGCTGTTAAGTTAGTAACCCGGCTGTTACGTGAATCTGGCATCCCCATTGATTTTGCTTGCCAGAAGGTTGTCAAAGGGCATCACATGACCGTGGGACACAGCAACGGTCATAAATATGAACCAGTTGGCAAGCACCTGAAGTTTGATCACATGGTCATGGGGATACTTCAAAGGTCCTATCTGTGAAAAATGGTTATAACTCAGTTTTTTCCGTGCCGTGGAATGAACTTTGTGTCAGCCTTGGAAGCCATGAATTCGAGGCCTCTGCAGGCGGTCACACGAGAGATAGAGAGGGAGTACTTTCTCATGCAGTTAGAATTGTTGTAGCCAAAATATTATTCTTTCTAAGAATGTCAAGGCCATTCTGTGCAGCACCTGGAAGAGGAGGGCTGAGACGGAAGATGGAATGTTGGGCAACACTTATGATTGGGGAATGTGATCTATGTTGGGTAAAAGAAGGTGGTTCTGAATTTCTCTTTTGGGTGTGGAAAAACCTGGCCCTTCAGATTCAGGTTTTTCCCAGATGTGCCAACATGGTTTCTTTAAGAAACTCTTACTTAGATAAACTCCTATCTGAGTGCTGAGTGATTTATTGGAACTTAGATGGAACGCTGACATTGTGATGTGGAATACCAGATTAGATAATTTATCTAAAAGCTATCCATAATAGCTTTTCTTATATTCGAAATGAAAGTGGCCTTTTAAATATGGATACCAGTCATTCTACTGAAATATTACTGTTAAATAATTGCAATTTAATAGTTAGAATAGAACTTCTACATATCTATTAAAATAAAATATTTAAACTAATTGCATCAAATTTTGTAATGGAAGTATTCAGTAGAAATCAGGGATTCTATAATAATTTAGTTATTAAGTCAATAATACAGGCAGTAGAAAGTATAATGTTACATCAGCATCACTGAAATGCATGGAACCTGCCCAAGAATGCAATACGCACACCTGTGCAGCAGTTCCCATTCATTCCTGTGTTCTCAGAGAGCTGCTTCGGAAGAGGCACTTCCGGGATTTCACCCAACAGAGCCTGTAAAGGGGATGAGGCACACGCTTAATGGCTATCCAGGAAAGTTCTGTTTAGCAATAAGACAGGCCCAATCTAAGCTGTTACGAGGAGAGCCGAGCACTTCAGCATAAGTCTCTAATTCCTCAGATTGCAGTTAAAGTCAATAGCCTAAAAGCCATTTCATTGGGAGATAATAATCAAAGTTATATAATACTTTGGACACGGTTAGATGATAAAATTTAAATGACCAAATAGGATTTTTCATTTTTGCATGAAAAAACAGAATTTTGGGAAGAAAGCAAACTCTTTTTCAGCCTGCATTTAACAGATTTCAGATGAAACTTTGAGAGAAACCATGGTGTTGTCAGAAGATATTAAGAGGAAATAGCATGTATAAGCAATATTCTTGCCAGGCAAGATTTCTACAAAGGTGGTGAAAACACCAAGTAAAAATACAAACCTGAGCATATGCACTCTGAGTAACTTTCTTTAGGTCATCTTGGGCCCCTGTTGTAATTCTTCCAAAGAAGATTTGTTCTGACACGCGTCCTCCCAAAGTCATACACATTCTGTCCAGAAGCTGTTCTTTGGTGTACAGATACTGTTCTTTTGGCAAATACTGAGCATAGCCCAGTCCTTTCCCACGAGGAATAATAGATACCTTGCGTCAGAAGAGAAATACAAATATTTTTATAATAAACAAACCAACAAATAAACAAGCAAGCATTAGCCTATAACAAATCCACATTTCATAGGATGGCTATCTCTGCAAAAACACTTTTAAATAGGAAATATGTAAGACATGACTTTTGGATTCAGATAGTTCAAGTTGATTTAATAACCTTCCGTTCTATATGAAATAGACAAGAGGATTAATTAGAGATCCTTGATGCTCTCTCAGCTTGCTTGTTTTCTTGCAGACATTTCATTACCCAAATTAGGTAACATCAGTGATAGAGGATTAATTGAAGGCATCCTTGTTTGAAAGCCTGCACTGCAAATGGGATGACAAGGAGATATAGAAAAGGCTCACCTGCCATATCATTTATCTCAACTGAGAAGCAATCCTTGCCAGAAGTCAACATACCTTCAGAAGTGGATCAGCGTGTTCCAGAAACCACCCAGCAACTGCATGGCCAGCTTCATGATATGCAACTGTTTTTTTTTCTTCTGGTTGCAATACTTGCGTTTTCTTTTCCAGTCCTTTGGTTGGTTAAATAAATAAGTATTTAATCAGTGTATCAATTTCTATGGAGCATGTTTTTCAGCTACTGTGCCAACGAATGGCTAACAAGAAAACATGAAACTAGTGGATAATTTTTCTGTTCTCCCTCTGCATGAGTGATGAATTACCACAAAAGAGGAAGAAGAAAAAATATTTTCAAGTCAGAAGCAAAATATCATTGTTGCTTCATAGCAGGGTTGCCAAAAATACAGAGTGCCAGCCAAAGCAAAGTTTTGTGGGCACCAAAGCCCCCTGAGTGAGTAGGCTTAGATAAATAGGACTCTGGGGTGGGGTTTTTTGTTTTGCAGTTTAAGGGTTTACATATGAATGGGCAAAACAGGTGCCTTAAACCTTACAAATGCTTAAGGCACCTGTCTCACCTGTTTAAAACTCCCCTGGGTTGTAACTTTCATTGTGGGCATCTAATGAAAAAGGGGCTCTTACTGCATTAGAAGAGCAAAATGCCATTTGACGATCAAAAATCTGATTGTCATGATTTTGTCGTTCCTTCTAAGTTTTTAATTCCATCCTCCATCCCTGTAAATTATTCTATGGACACTGCACAGATGCTCATGGCATCCGTGTGTTGCATAAAGCCTAGCATTGTCCATATATTAATGAAAGTATTTGCCAAACAAGCAACATTAGAATATGAATAAAAGAACCAACTGATAACAGCACAGATGTGTGAGCTCCTCACCTCCTATCACTCTTTCAATAGCTTGCTCAAAATGCTTTTGGCTGATGGCATCTGCAAGATGTCTTGCAGCAATTAAGGCAGCTTCATTGCATACATTAGCTATATCCGCACCTAAAAGAAAGAAGGGATAAGACACACATAACTCCAGGCTATTTCCATTTTTTTAAATCATTTACCACAAGGAGGATATTTTGAAATTTTATATCTCAGTGGCTAATGTTCTACCAAAATAAATGCTACTCCTAGAAAAATCAAACTCTAAATAAATTTTGAGTCAATTATTTAAAAATTATCTGTTCAGAAACAGGGCAAATAGCTAATACGCTCATAAAGAATTCTGTATACCTAAATAATTGGAACCTAAGTTAAAAGAAAAATTATTAGCCAAGCTCCAGATATCTATGTTCAGTATGCTCATGTCTAACTTTATTTTGTTATTCACTTTTTCACTGAGGGTCACTATGCCATCTTCAAAATAATCTTGGCATGTAACATCAGTAAGACTAAAAGCAAAGTCTTCTTAATATAAGTACAGATTCAGTAAATGATATTTGTTATGCAATGTATTAACACTGCATTAGTTATTACATAGGATTACCTACCTGAAAATCCAGGGGTTAGTGATGCAAGTTTCCGTGCTAAATTATCTTTATTCAAGGTAGTATCCAACTTAAGAGGTCTAAGGTGAACTTTGAAAATAGATGCTCTTCCCTTTATATCCGGTGGTCCTTGAAAAGTTAAAAAAAATACTTTTAAAACACACTTTTTACAAATATTTCAAATGTGTATACTTTTTATAAAAGCCAATAGTAGTCTCTAATTACTCAATTTCTTTCACTTTCCACGTACAAAGAGTATCCAATTTGAGAATCTTTTAGATAATAAGCAATTTCTATTAAGTTTGCTAAGATGCTCCAGGAAAATTATGCGTAATATTATTTAATATCTTTACAAGGCCAATATGGGGAACTGTTTACCAATGAAGATCTGTCTATCAAAACGTCCTGGCCTCAGAAGTGCAGGATCCAGGATATCTGGTCTGTTGGTGCCTGCCAAAACGACAACGTTTGTTGTGGTGTTAAAACCTGTGAATAGAAATATTGAGTAGTTATTGATTATTGCAAAAATAGACCTTTATATGTTTTGAGTTGATTATTCAGAAAAGCTGTAAAGAGGCAAAAATGCATTTAAGCTATATTAAAATGAAATTGTGGGAACTGTGCTTCAGCAAACATTGCTGAAAAAAGCTGCTTCAGTGAATTTTTAAAATAATTTTCCTTATTCCATATTCTTTACTGCATTTACTTTCCAATTCTCAAAGCAAGTAACATGGAAACAAGAGAATTTATTTCCATTTTATCTCTTTTAGACTGTAGTTTTATTTTAATACCCAAATATTAAGACAGAGCCTAGGTGGCGCAGTGGTTAGAGTGTTGAACTGCAGGCCACTTCTGCTGATTCAATCTAGCGGTTCAAATC
>JANHFL010003384.1:101253-114085 GCA_032468155.1 Oxyrhabdium leporinum
GACTTGAAATGAACATTGAAATGAACATTGAAATGAACATTGAAATGAATAAAAATTAAATGATACTAACAGCAACACAGGCAATATGGCCCCCAAACTATCCAGAGTTGACTTGTGTGTGTGTGGTGCGTGCATGTTTTTTCAATTGTTGACCTAAATTTTCCATTGCATCTCTAGTGAAGATATAGGAGAGCAAATACATTTATGGCAATCTTGACAGAATCTCCCAGATACTTAACTTGGCACAGCTTGATTGGGTCTGGGCTTGTACTGGATTTAAAGCTCACAGACTCAACATGGCTAATAAAAATTCTGTGTTGCATTCTAGGTGCAAGATGCTAAAACACTTAATTTTTTCTTGTTAACATGAAGGCCCAATTGCAGTTTAATTTCAATATTTCTTTCTTCTACTTTTCCCATCTTTTAAGTGACTTTCCATCCTATATTTCTTTAAGTTAGGAGACCACTGGCTGTTGCTCCAATTAGCTTCTGTGCCTTGAGCTCTCGGGCTCCCACATTATCCTCCTCCCCATTCTCTTCCTTTCCTCGCCTATGTATCTGGAACCATCCCTCTTTTTTTCCCCTGATTCAGACTGATAAAGGGGGATGTGGTATGTGGCAGAGTGAGAAATGTCTGGCAGTTTCCACCCTGCACCCCTTTCAGTTTCATTGCCCAAATGTGTTTTCTTTTTTAAAGTACAACTGATGAGATACTTCTATCTCTCTCTTCTACCAAATACCATACCTCTCTCCCTCAATGTCAGAAACCCTGACGATTGCCAAAGCTCTATTGTGCGACCTGGCTTAAAACACATTACAAATGGAAATGGGGAAGGACACTGGTGTGCTGCCTCTTAAGGGCATTCAATATCTAAGGAGCTCTTGCAATTCCTTTTTAAAAAAATAAAATAAAAATAAAGTCATATTTCTTTCTTAAGTGACCAGAATGTGCCCTACTTCAAATACCTTCATCCTGCTGATATTGGAAAGAATGATAGGAGGTGGGAAAGTTTTATTGAAAGAGAGAATGGTGAGAAAACATTCCCACCATTTTTAGTGTGGTCAAAAGCAGTATAAGTGATTTGTGCTGTCACAGGGAATGGTTCAAGCAACCTGGTATGCTAAATCTTAAGGTGGTTGTCTGTGGGGGCGGGGGGGGGGAGATACACTTGGCAGAAAGGCAGAAATGATCTCCAATAGCAATGGCAATGGGGCATTCTGACAATGATGGCCAGCTTAAGGCTATTCTCTAGGAGATGTGGAGTTTCCTGAAGCTCCTGGGTGGTTTAAACTCATTATCTGAACAAATGAGCTCTCTTGATGTAGGGAGGAACTCATAGTGAGGAACAAAGAAAGACTTTTTTGGAAAAAAAGAACTAACACTAAAATAGTGTTGAAATCTTGACAAAGCAGGTCAGTTAAATAGCCCCCAGGAAACCATATTCTACAGCAGGCCTATCAAACTGGCGACTTGTGGGCTGGATGCGACACATGCAGGCCACGCCACCCCGGATCCACAAAGGCAAAGACCGTCACGATACATCACGTGACATAATCGAGTTTGACACCCATGTTCTGTAGCCTCTGTGGAATGAGGAGGAACTGTAGGAAACCTGTAGGTTGGCCAATCAGAGGCTTGGTGACAGATATGGTATGAGAGGTAATTCTTGACTTCTACTCTGGCCCAAGGCCAACACAAGTCATGAAGAGGATTGTAAAAGCATAGTTCCCAAGGCACAATTGGAGATATCAACCTGTAAAGTAGTAAGCAGGAATTGGATGGAGATAGACTGAAACGGATTGCCAGTTTGGATTGGAAGCTCACTTAAAGGGGACATTCTTCTTGATAAACAAGCCAATCGTATGGTCAAAATCATAAGCTAATGAAGTAGCTTATGGTAAATGTGGGAAAATCTCAGGATTTTTATAGTGCTTTTATAGTGTAAACAGTCACTGCCATGGCAACACTGACTATATTTTAACCAGCTATATCAAAAAGCCTCCAAGGGAAATGATAGTTCTGATATAGCTAATACAGTTAATATAATACAGTATATATAGTTAATATAGGTAAGTGAAAGGCATATTTCTCTACCTTAGCATAGAGAATGTTGTCGTGAAGGCATTAAAAAACCACTCAAGCTTGATCATGGAGAGAATGAGCCTCTAAGTAAATCCCCAAATCATCTAAACATGCTACCAACAATTTGTCCAGAAAATCATAGCAAGCATGATTCATATGTCTTTCAAAAACTGATAATATTGTTTACCAATCCTAAAGGCATTCAAACTTTCACAGGACATCTTTGTATAAACAAAGCTGTAAGCTTTTCTGAAATACCCCATAATAAAAATTAATATTTTCTAAGAGTTCAAAAATTTGGAGAAAGGGGTAATAACCCTCATGGATTACCTGAAGGAAATATTCTATTTCTTGTCACAAAAAAAAAGGGGGGGGGGAGTGCACAACTAAAGAAATCAAAAGGACAGATAAAGCCTTCCTGTAAAGTCTTCTTAATATCTTAAGAAAGATAACTCTGTATTTGACAACAATTATAGATATTTCATAGGAATTTGGGCTCTCAAAATAAGATTGAAACCATCATGGTCCCAATAAACATGTGGCATGAGTAGTAGACAGCCCATTCTGAGAACAACCAGCAAATATAAGTTGTTGTAAGGGTTCCTTATGTTAGTCAACAGTGAGATGGAAAAATTGGGTATAACATGTGATAGGAACTGAGCATAGATGCCAATCTTCAATTGTCTCAACTGTAATAAGAAAGTTGACAAAGTAAACTAGAAGCATGACCATGTGACTTGCCAGAATTGTTAAAGTATGAGAGCTGGTTATCACATTGGTAAAAGTCTAGGATACACTTCACACAGCCAGCAGGCGCAGTCTGTCTTTCCTCCATTAAAAAGCACAAATCTTATCCCTTCTACACAGAAACAGTGTAAAGAAAAATAGCACAATCTTCCTTTCTTAATCTGAGTGTGTATGTTTCTCTTTGAAAGTAGAGTAACTTGCATGGAATTCTTCTGCTGTTTCTTTAATTTCATTCTTAATAAATCTTGCTGTTCAGAACTCAGATAAATGTGCTTTTGGGAATAATTGCTTCCAGCCAAGGCTATCCAGAAGATCGAACATTTAGACCTGTAGTTGTACTCTAGTACTAGTCTGAGTAAGGCAGTGCAACTAGAATAACATGATGTCAATGTATTCTTTCTGAGTCTGGGCTCCACTTGGCTTCTAGTCGCCCTAGGCAGAGAGGCCCTAGGGGTAGAAACAGCATTAACTCCCAACAATCCAGATCTAAAGCATTTATGGAATCTACTGGTGAAATTCACATTCCCTGAAATATTTCAGATAAGGGGAATTAGCAAGGCACCCTTGGGCAGAAGGGCCAGGCTCTCCTTAATGTAAACACTGGCCTCTTAGACAAGGCTGAAATTTCTCTCTAGCAGTGAAGTGCAACTCTGCTTGCTTCCAGTTTACAGTGGGTGGGGGAGGGAAAAGAAAGGAAAAGGAACAGTGCTGCCTTTCCTTCCCAACCTGCAGTTTTATAAATATTTGAAAAATGTATATGTAAAAAAAAATCAAATTAATTTTCGAAAAATGCAGATACATCATGTCTATAAAGAAAAGTAAATGCATTCCATGCAAGAGTTTATGGGTATACACATTGCAAAGTGGAACCATTTTAAATAAAAAAAGTTTGAAACCCATTTTTCAAATTCGGAACAGTTCCTCTGCGTTCGAAACAAGCTGTTTAAATCATTTTGAATGACTCCCAAATTCGAAACAAAACCATTCTGAAGTTGAAACACTTAAGTGACCAATCCCTTAGACAGCATTTTGAATTCAGGACATGCATTTTGAGTGTAAGATAAACATCAAATGGCGCGTACTCGGTATTGAATTTAAAATATTTTGCACAACCCTACCAGACAGCTAATAATACAGAGGGGAAAAAATAGAGAAGGCCAAAGAAAAGAAAAGTAAGAAGTTAAAAGACGGATAGCGGGGATGAATCTGGGGAACATCAAGCAGCAGCAGGTCAGGAAAAATGTTTAATAAAAAATTATAGACTGCGAAGGAAATGGATCATTAAGAAAGTACTGAAAATAAAAGAAATGGCTCTTGTTCCAAGTGATGGAAAGAGCACTAGGGTGGGGGAAAGAAAATTAAGAGTCAAATATTGCAACAGTGGATTAGCTAGCTTATATACAATGGAGAGAGAAAAGATAAACAAGACAAGAAGGTAGCATGAAGAGACCTAAACGTCAGAATCAAAAGCTAATGACAACCATCAGGAAAAGCCAGCGCACAGGCAGAGAGAATGAATCACTAACATAGTCTTCATCCATTTATCATTCTTATATATCTGGCTGAATATTACAGAAAGTCAATAAAAAACAAAGTTCTCTTCAGTTCTCTCTCTCTCTTTGAAGTATAACTGAAGGAGTGACAACAATATTGATGATAAACTTACTTAAAATCATTTCAATAAATGTAATCAAAGAATGTCTAACTGCCCGGAACTGATTTGATATTCTCCAAGATGACCTGTCCTTCAGGTCTTTTAATGCTGGTTTTAGGATGGTTGACTCCCAAAAGCAGAAATTGTCTATCATTACAATATCCTCACTGATAATTCTATGCCTGGTTGTTGTGCCTATTATGATTAGTTTGGTCTTCTTTCTGTTTAACTTTAGTCCCATTTTTACTGCACTTTTGGATACTATTAATTAGGGTTCATTGCACAGCCAGCCAGATGTTCAGATTGCATTTGGCATTTTTATCCACCTATCGAGTCCTTTCCAAGGACCTAGGATAGGCAGATGTGGATGTTGATGGTGTTAGAGACATTGTTGTAGGATGTAAGTTGTTCCAAGTAAAGTTGCTTTTTGCAACTGACTGACGGTGAATTTATCAGTGCTGATGGACTTCAAGTGGTGCTTTAGTTGTTTTGGGATTGCATCCAAGGTGCCTATTTATCTGAAATGGTATAGAGTTTTCTGCTTGAGCAGGGATTGGACTAGGAGACTCCAAGGACCCTTCCAATCCCATTATTCTGTTATCACTATTGATATTACCTTTGCTTTCTTTTGCCTCAATCATTCTATTTCTATTTGCAGGTCTTTGTATTATTTGTATTATTGTTATTGTTATTATTAATTTAATCTTCAATTCAATTCAGTCTGGGACTGGTAAGAAGTTAACAAGTCTTAACCAAGGATCTAAGAGCTGTTAAGATAATGTCTGAGTATATAGGCAATTCCAAGAAAGGTGGGTGGTTTTTTTGGGTTTTTTTTGCAAAGTCAGTATATTCAGGTCTAATAAGTTCAACATTTCCATGTATCTAGGCAACCCTTTGGGGTTATGCTCCAAGGGCTCCTATTACTATTGGTACAACCATTGATTTCTTCTTCCACAATTGCTCAACTTCAATTTGCAGATTGCGATATTTTATTATTTTTCCCATTATATTTTCATTATGTTTCTCTTCAATTCGTGCATCACCTGGTATTGCAATATCAATGAACCAGATTTTTTTTTCTACAAAAGTGATGTCAGGTGTGTTGTGCACCTGATGTTTATCTGTTTGGATTCAAAAGTTCCGCAAAATCCGGACCTGTTCATTTTCAAGAACTTTCTCAACTTGATGTTCCCAGTAATTTTTGCTGCACTCCAACCCAAACTTCTGGCAAAACTTCCAATGTATAATTTTGGCAACTCGATCATGACATTGTAGTTAATCAGTCTGAGACTTTACTGCAGCCACAGATAATACATCCACCGTTTCATCTTTCTTATTCCATAAGCAACATTTGCTGTTGCTACTGGCATGTTGAATTTTTGCTTTCACAGAATTAGTCTGCAAGGCTTGTTTGTTCTTGAGCAGTCATATCATCATCATCATCATCATCATCATCATCATCATCATCATCATCATCATCATCATCATCATCATCATCATCATCATCAATCAACGCAGAGTCAGCCAGATGCTCAGACTGGGTTTGGCATTTTTGCTACCTCTTGAATCCTTACCAAGGACCTGGGATAGGCAAATCTGGATGCTTGATGGTGTTACAGATATCATTGCAGGATGGAAGCTATTCCAAGTAAAGCTGCCTTCTGCAACTGACTGATGACGAATTTGTCAATGCCAATGGTATTCAAGTGGTGCTCCAGTTGTTTTGGGATTGCACCCAAAGCACCTATTACGATTGGTACTACCCTGGCTTGCCTTTGCCATAGTGGTTCTATTTCTATTTGTAGGTCTTTGTATTTTCTTATCTTCTCCAATTCTTTCCCTTCTCTTCTACCGTCTCCAGGCACTCCTACATCCACTATCCAGACTTTTTTCCCCCCTTTCTTATCGACAATTGTTAAGTACGGAATGTTATGTGGCAGGTGCCTGCCTGTTTGAATTCTAAAGTCCCAGAGCAACTTCTTCATTTTCTATGACTTTCTCTATTTTATGGTCCCACCAGTTCTTGCTTACTAGCAAATGGTGTTTCTTGCAGATCCTCCAATGCACATTGTTGCTACTTTGTCATGCCACTGCTTGTAGTCAATCTGTGCGATCTTCTTGCAGCAGCTTGGCCCACTGTTTCTTCAGCTTCTTTGCATAGGTGACACTTACTGTCTGTTATTGTTATCATCATCATCATCATCATCATCATCATCATCATCATCATCATCATCATCATCATCATCATCCACCCACAGCTCACAGTTTGAGACAACTCTATTACTAAAGCTTATAGAACCATTGCATTTTTCAGCTAGTAGAGTAGTGTCATCGATATATCACGGGATATTGATGTTTCTTCCTCTATTTTGAAAACATGCTCATCTTCTTCCAATCTAGTTTCCCTTAATATAAAGTCAGCATATAGGTTGAATAATTAAGGGGAGAGTATACAGTGAGAATATGTCTCACTCCTCTGCAATCTGGAACCAGTTTGTTTCACCATATTTTGTTTGTAATGTGTCTTCCTGATTTTTTTATAGGTTTCATATGAGGACAATGACATGTTTTGGGATTCCCCTTTTCTAAATACATTCCACAGCTTGACCAAGTTGGAAGGTCTACAATGAACTTATTTCCAAGTAACTGTTTAGAATCTGGGTGTTAGGCTGTTCTGAACAACTAATCACACACACACACCATTTTTTTCTTCAAAAGTGCAGAACAGAACACTAACGATAACAGATGTGAAATTTTAAAGTCAGAGAGAGGGAGGAAAAAACCCCTGAGTAGATCAGCTGAAAGAGCAGAGATTGCCTTACTTCCAAACAAGATTTCAATAGCAGCTAGGAAAAGCACAGATAAGTACAATCAAGTACAATCCTCTATAAACCAAATTTTGTCAAGATTCAAAATTAGGGAAAGCCTTAACATAGCAATTTGCAACAACTCCATTTAAAACACATAGTTCAAAATCTATCTTTAAATGGAACAATACTGGCATCCAGTGGCCACCACAATTATTCCGAATGGAGTACAAAGCATATAATAATTCCTTTACTGATTAATAAAATTTGTTAAATTTGTAATGTAATCTAGCTGTTTTATTTTACATTTCATTACTACATGCACCAAAACCTACCTGGTAAAGCAGTGATAAAATCCCTTTGCAGCATGGGCTTTAAGTAGGAATTAATATGTCCATGCTGATAGTGACACATTCGTGAAATGAGGTGTTCCACAAATTCAACCTGATCTGATTCAGACCACTGGTCAAAGTATTTAATACACAAGTCTTTTTCCTTTTCGTAATTTCCTTCAGATGGTCGTTTCCTCGAGACTATTACAGATGAAGTTCCATTGCTTATCTGTTTTATGAAAAACACAAACAGGAAAAAAAATGACGTTTCCTCTTTAATTTTTAGAATACTGTATTGCAGATATTCTATTACAGATATTAATAGCAATAGCCTAGTTATCCACATTTTGCATGTGATTACATTTAGTCTAAACCAGGGGTGTCAAACTCAAGGCCAGCGGGCTGCGTCCGGGCTGTGATTTGGTTGGATTTGGCTCGTGGGGCCGTCCTGGTCTACCCAATGCGAAGAGGAAAGATCGGGCCAGTCTGGCTTCGGCCTGGTCTACCCAATGAGAAGAGGAAACATGCCAGCAGTTTTGGGAAGTGAAGTCAAACTGACCATGCCTACCCAGCCCTGATGTGGCCCTCAATGAAATTGAGTTTGACACACCTGGTCTAAACAGTTTGATTCATTTCCAAGAAACACCAACTGGTATGCTTTTTTTCCCCATCCTGAATGAGAAATTTCTTATCACCTGACACATTTATTCATTTGTTTCAATCTGATTTTCATTATAAAAATCAGCAACTGAAATACTGTCACTAGATTTATTCTACCCCCCCTCCCCCAAATACTGAATAAATACTTCATTCTTAATAAAATTATTGACAGTAATTAAAAGTCTTATCTATTCATCATAGCAACTGTGGCTAAACAAGTTGTTACTAACATGCACCAAGTACTAACGTACAAACTTCGGACATATTATCCAAAGTTTGGGCACACTGTTCAAAGTTTCACACGCATTATGTGAAGATGCAGCTTTCTGAAAAAGGCTCTGATGCTGAGAATGGGTGGGAAGAATGCAAAGAAGAGGACAACCAAGAGCAAAATAGATAGGACTCAGTTATGATGAAGATGAGGGCACTATTGGGAGATTTGAAAGAACAGAGATGGCTCTGTTGATTGCTAGGAATTGAAAACGACTTGATGGCAGATAATCAATCATTCAAAATATAAATATTTGCCAGTTGTTGCAAAAAAAGCTCTGATTTTTAAAAAAAACCAAAACCAGGCCTGAATGGATTAGATCATGTACCAAATCAATAAATGTTTGTTTGTATAACGTATAGAAAAATCAAGGATTAAACATCCTTGTTTGGTATTGCAGTCTGATTAGATAATTCCAATCTCTACAGTGTGAATGCAAAATAAAATAAAAATCAAGTGCCAAGTGAATGTTTCTCTCCACAGCTATTAATCTTAATGTTGGAAAGGTTAATAATGGCAGAAATGCTCATGGTCCCTAGTATAGGCAGTACGCATCTCCATTTTTGTACCTACAGCACCACCTACTGACTATAGAGAACTATGAAATCAGCTGCAAAAGAAAAAAGATCAAAGAAAGTGAAGGGAATTCAGAATATGTAAGCAGAGAATCTGGAATGTAAGGAAGGTGGGCATAAAAATGAGGAACCCATAGTATGGATCAATGTATCTGTTAGGACAACAGACTAATAAACAACTATAAAGAACTTTGGATGAGCTTCTTGGGGCCTCAGTGAGCAAGCAAATGTTTTTTTAAGAATTCTATCTTGTTTAGCATTAGCAAAATATTCAATAGTATACTAAATAAAACCAGCATCAAAGAAAGCACTTCCACAATAACTATGTCAATCAGGGGTGTTAAACTTAGGCGGTCACGGCGGCATCACATGACATATCAGGACTTTTTTCCCCTTCGCTAACCGGGCGTGGGCGTGGCCAGCGCATGATGCATCTGGCCTGTGGGCCAGGAGTTTGACAGACCTGATGTAAATTATTAAAGATAATATTAAACATAAGGAAATCTGAATCAAGCCTACCTGCCACAATGTGTTTTTCTTTGGAGACTCATCTTCATTCTGATCCTCCATTACTGACGTGTTCTGGGAAAAAAAGAAGAAATACAAGTATATTTTCTTCTGTGCACCTTTCAATATGTCACATCTTTTCTGAGATACACCCATACATTATACAATCCCATTTAATAGCTACACATAGCAGCAGAATTGCTAGCCATTACTTAACTTCATCACAAATACAAGTGTTTATTAAGGGGAGGAGGCATTCTTTTTAATAGCTGAAATGCAGCATTTCAGTAGTCCATCTTAAATGAGAACCTAAAATAAAGCCATTAATGCATAATAAAAGCTACTAAACTGCTTGCCTACAGCACTATCACATTTATCTAACCTTCTTACCAGACTTAAGACTTGAATTTCAAGTCAAACTTCTCAAAATATATCTACAGCAATAATTAGTACATGAAGATATACACCAAAGCAAGGAAGAAATATCTTATTTCGGGGAACAAGAGAACAGGAAACACCGACAAAGCAACAGCAGAAAATAATTCAGACATAGTCATGTGAAGAAGTAGCCCCGTGTAGAGTTTTTTTCAAACACATATGGATATAGTAATATTTTATCTTTATTCAAACAGTATATAAAAATAAAAGTGATGTCATTGGACAAAAAAAACTATAGAAGAATAGATGTTGCAATCATTTATTTAACAACAAATTAATAGACGTATAATTTCCTTCTGTGGAAAAAATAAAGACACCCCTTGGCAGAAACAGTACATGGTACTGTTCCCTTTGGCACCACACATCTTATACCAGGGGTGGGCAATTAATTTTCTCAAGGGGCCACATAAGAAACTGGGACTGTTGTGGAAGGGTGAACCAATAGGGCTCTGAAGGTGCATAGGCACATACACATGCACACACGTAAACTGGAAAAAAAAAGCAAAATAAAAGTATTGCAGTTGTATCACACGCATGATATTCACTTATTTACATTTGATTTCTAACTTCCAACTGACCTCAGGCAGGCCAGATGTGGCGTAGCGGGTCTGTAAAATGCCCAGATCTGTCTTACACTGAAACTGTCTATCATTCTCTGACATTGACTAAGAGGAATTTTTTCCCCCTCCACTCCACTATGTGGGATCTTTTCAGCTATGCGATCTATTTCTAGCAATCCTTTTCTTTTTCCCCCTCAGCCATTCCTTGGGGAATTTACCAGAATGTTTAGGATCATAGACATGCTGCAAGGTCCACTTTCGGATGAATTTCAGTCTTCTGACAGTTGTTCTCACATTATCCTCAAGCACCCTCTGATAAAATGAAGAATTCATAGTGGAGTCTGTGGTGGACAGACACCCAGGTTCCAATGCAGCCAAATAGCCCCATCTCTACCACCATGCTTTGGGGTTGGTTCTTCTAGGGAAATGTGCCATCTTTGGTTTTCACCGAACACGTAGCCAAATAAGTTCATCTTTGCCTCATCTGTCCAGAGCGCACTCTTCCAGAAGATCTAAAGGGTTCATGAGCAAACTTGCCTTGCCCTGATCTTCTTTCTGGACAGCAAAGGTTCCTTCTTGCCATACCCCCCACGTGGATCTAATTTCTGCAACTTCTTTATAATGGTAGAACCATACAT
Source organism: Oxyrhabdium leporinum (assembly GCA_032468155.1). NCBI lineage: Eukaryota > Metazoa > Chordata > Lepidosauria > Squamata > Cyclocoridae > Oxyrhabdium > Oxyrhabdium leporinum. The sequence continues at coordinate 112,526 of JANHFL010003384.1, forward strand.
TTTGATATCAATGGAAGCAAGAGCTCCTGTAGGTCCCAGCATGAAATTCGAGGGTTCTTACTAGAGATTTCTTTTAGCATCATGTGTTCTGCTCTTGACCTGAACTGGTTGAGGCAGTCTGGCCTGGGCACGTTGACAGTTATTTGAAAACTTCTCCACGTAGAGAAGACCTTCTGGCCAGTGGAAGGATTGATGCCCAATTTTGTGGCCACCTTTTAAAAACCTTTCCCAAGTTCAAAGGCATCTATAAACTTTCTGCAGGTCGGAGAGAGCATTTTCAATCTAAGTATGGTGATACCACACTTGCTTTAACAACAAAGAGCAAATCAAAGTAGATGACTGAGGTTTCAGTAAGACCAGTTCCTCCCTAGCGATGTTCTAAATCATTTGCACCCAATGTGGACAGTGCGCTTGATTCTAATTTTAGATGCTTCCAATAGTGATAAGTATACAGACAGTTCTCAATTTATGACCATTATTTAATGACGGTTCAAAGTTATGCTGGTGCTAAAAAAGAGCGACTTCAAACCAGTCTTCACACTTTCAACTGTTGCAGCATCCCTGCCATCATGGAATCAAAGTTTGGACGTTTGGCAACCAGCATGTATTTATGAGGGTTGCAGCACTCCAGGGTCATGCGATTACCATTTTCAACCTTCCCAGGAGACTTCCAACAAGCAAGGTCAATGAAGGAAGCCAGATTCTCTTAATCGCCATGCGATTCACTTAATGACTATGGAGATTCATTTAACATTTGCAGCAAAAAAAAAAGGGGTGTGTGGTTCACTTAATGACTGCACTGCTTAGTGACAAACATTCAATTGTAGCCATAAATTGAAGACCACCTGCAGAGGTTTTACTTATTCTTTTTACATGGAAAATCTGCATCTAGATTTACTTAAATGTAAGTGGTGCATGGTATTTATTATATCTCCCTTATCTATCAATATTGCTGAAGATCAAACATCTATACGTTGAAATATGTTGAAAAAGTCACACAGTTTTGACTAACCCTTTCACATGACAAACATTTAAACATGTTTCTACAGCACAATGGCTCGATTACGCCTCACTTGCTATCTTCTCCTGGACACAAGAACCCAACAGAAATGGGAACAAAGATCAGGTTCTGAGTCCACAGCTGCTTCCTCCCTTCCCCACCCCCAAAGAGAAGCAGTAGGTTATACACAGTCGCTTGAAGAACTTATGCTGAACATCACATGCAGAATGGCACCAAAGGATTTGAAAAATCAGTGGGGAATCAGTGACAAATGCAGAAGTTTTGAGCATATTATAACTGAGTCTTGATTGCATTCCTATTTCCAACAGTATAACAACAGTCCCAGAACGTCAGCCCTCCCAGGTAAACCAAACAGGAAAAGGGGCTAACTGAATAAATTCTACTTTATTATAAGACTAGAGTAACAGAATCTTTCAAATATGAAAATATCAACTTCCTGCCTCCAGTTTCAACTGCTTGATCCATTAGGGCAGGTCCTTCCTAAATTTCTTTCTCGGTTAAGCCACTGGGGGTGGGAGGGGGGGGGGTACAGTCTCTAA
>JANHFL010003385.1:12921-23044 GCA_032468155.1 Oxyrhabdium leporinum
TTATAGGTTTTACAGCACCCAGGACAGACCGCTTCAAAAAAGCAGTCCTCGACTCAACGATGTCAAACCGGAAGTCCAGTTGTGATCAACTTAAGGGGCCAGTGCTCATCTACAATTCCCAGCTGAGGGAGCCTACATTGTCTGAGAGATGCTTCCATTATCATGTGGCCAGCGTGAAAATACAGAATGTAGTAACCTTTTCCTGTCAAAGTAGTACTTATTAATCTACTCGCATTTGCAAGCTAGGTTGGCAGGAGCTGGGGCAAGAACAGGAGCTCACTCTATCATGCGGAGTTTGGATCTCAAACCCAGACTATCAGCTTTCCAGCATCTTAACCGCTAAGCCATTGCACTGCCCTTTGCATATATTAATTAATAATTGAATTAATAAAATACCCAGTTTGAATTTGTTGGATGAACAGATGATGATATAATCTAGTCTTTATAGACTGCCTATTTTAATTTAGTGTTAATGGTATAAAGACTCCTGCCTTGGGAGGGAGTTGGACTAGAAGACCTCCAAGGTCCCTTCCAGCCCTACATTTCTATGATTCTAACTACCAAGCATTTGGCTTCTGTGTGTATTTTAATTATTGCTATAAGATGGTAATTTGTCTTGTGGTTGTTCACCAACCATAGTCACTTGTACTGAGATGGGCAGCTGTACAAATCCGATACAATCTGATCCAATCTGATCCAGTCCGATCAAATCCATCCAACCCAATCCAACCCAACCCAACCCAATCCAACCCAACTCAACCCAACTCAACCCAACCCAATCCAACCCAACCCAACCCAATGCATTACTTAAATTGATTAAATACCCAGTCTGATATTTATTGGATTCATAGACGATGACCCCCAAGGTCACGTAAACGTGATCAAAACTCAGACACTTGGTGACTGATTCATGTTTATAACAGTTGCAGTGTTCCAGGGTCATGTGATCAACTTTTGAGACCTTCTCACAAGGCAAGGCAAGAGGGAAGCTAGATTCACTTAACAACCACGTTAGTCACTTAACAACTGCAGTGATTCGCTTGACAACTGTAGCAAGGAAAGTCATAAAATGGGGCAAAACTCAATTAGCAAATGTCTCACTTAACAACAGAAATGTTGGGCTTAATTGTGGTCATAAGTTGAGGACTACCTGTATCTGTGTACACCAAACCTGCAGGAAGGATCTGTCTCACAAGAAGCTGGACTTCTGGAATAGAAGCAAATTGCTGCTTCTTTTACTTGTTCTTATTTTCTTATTTTCTGTTTCGTTGTAGGAAGAAATGCTTGTGAGATTTTCTGCCCCGTGGGTTGGAATGATTAGGCAGACAGCTCTTTGTTTCTCATTTACCTTATTTAAGCTTGCGTTGCATATGGAGTGCATCCAGTCATCATAGTTCATAGACAGTGGGAGTTTTGGTAAACTTACAATGTTTCTAACATTATAATAAAACCACTCTTTGGAGTTCTCTCCCGCTTTTCTTTTGATATTTAGATTTCCTTCTTCGATCTGCACAATTACAAACAGAAGAAGGAAAATATTTTGTTTTCAAGCCGTATCGGGCAAATAATTGAGCTTGGCGCAAAATATTTGGCGATCGGGTATTTCTGTATTGTTTCATTGACCTTGCAAACATCATTGTGAAATGATGAATGTTGATAGATACCAAAATTTCTGAGCCTTGATTAGCAACCTGGCAGATAGGTCTCTGTTTGTATAAAATGCACTGGATGCCTTTGTAGATGCTTGGAAACAGAGAATCAGAGAGATCAGCCAGTGTTAAATTAGTCCTGCCAGGGCTATCCTAGTGGATGCTGTTTTTAAGCAGCCCTGGGCATATCAGAGAAGCTGGAAGCCTGCAGATAGGACTGGCTGAATTCAGCTCTGTGTTAAAATAACGTTAGCCAAGTTGGATCCGCAGAAAAAATGTTTCTTTCAGGATTTCAGCCAGGAAATCGTGTTTTTTTCCCCCCGGTTATTCTACTCTCCCAAAAATCATCCTTCTTTTTAACGCCTAGTAGCTGTTCAGGTGGTCCTCAACTTACAGCCATGGCAGAGCCCCAAATTTCTGTGGTTGAGCGAGACATTTCTTGTGTGAATTTTGCCCCATTTCAGGACTTTTCTTGGCACCGTTTTTAAGTGATTGTTCGTTATCAGCACCCCCAGATACTTAATACCATTGACTACCTCTACAGCTGCATCGTTGATACTGAGTGGAGTAGGACTATGCTGCCTCTTTCTAAAATCTACAATGATCTCCTTTGAGCCTAAAACCAGGTTTCCACCAGTCCATCAGAACCTTCACCTCTTCCCTATAAGCATCTTCACTGTTGTCCTAGATAAGACGCACTACTGACGTGTCATCCGCATACTTCACAATAGGATTCGTAGCAGATTTGGCACAACAATCGGGAGTCTTTTTATTTTTTTGCTGAATATTTAAATGGCATTGACAGTTTCCTTCTGAACATGATTTGATTCATTGCCCAGTCAACTCAAAAGAAAACCACAGGAGCTGGCAACTTTGATTCATAGGTTGAGTGCAAAAGGCTTCTTAAAGAATTCTTGAGAATTTCTTAGAAAGCTGGGGGAACTTGCAAAAAATGGCCAGAGTCATTTCCATCAAACAAGCCAAGTCCATGATCAATCGTATTTTGAAGACAGTGTGAGCACATGCCCTACACATCATTTCACACGGACGGACATATATCAAAAAGTAAAAATAAGAAAATATAAAAAATATAGAAAAAGTTAGGGTGCCTTTCTCTCTTACCTGCAAGTGCGTAAAACAGAGTTGGGAGAAATCTGCGTAGGAGAACTCAATTCTACATGTTCTGCTGTATGAGACTTATGAGCACAATTGAGCCCGAAATTTATGTTGCTAAGTGAGAAATTTGTTAAGCGAGTTTTGCCCCATTTTATGACTTTTTTTTTGCTACAGTTGTTAAGTGAATCACTGCAATTGTTTTAAGTTAATAACATGGTTGTTAAGTGAATCTGGCTTCTCCCTTGACTTTGCTCATCAAAAAGTCGCCAAACGCATGTCAGCCCCGAACCGCCAGACAGCCCGGGGCTGCCATTCAGGCGGAGGAGGAGTGTGCCAGCTGGAACACGCACGCATGGATATTGATGGCCACGCTGGGCCGCCTTTCAGGCAGGGAGGAGTCACCATCTGGGATGTGCACCGATGGCTGTGCCACACGCACACCTGCTGATCGGCCACGGAGTTACCGGCTGGGAAGCGGAAGTCCAGACTTTCCTCTGCTGAGTCGCAGAAGCCCAACTGATTGACAGCTCCTGAGAACAGCTGATTGCCGACCACGGGCAGGAGCAGAGTGCTGGGCGTGCCGGACCGGGCTGGGCGGCTGGGGCGTGGCCGGACTGCAGCTGTCGGATTGGTAGCGAGCAGTCAGTGGGAGGGGACAGGGTAGACCACAGAGGGGTGTGTGAAGCACAATATAAGGGGGTGGTGCTGTAACCACGGTAGCACAAACTTTGATTCCTTGTTGATTGGTCGCTTCATGTCGGGTCCGCAGTTTGCTAGTAAACATTACCACATCGACCTGTGTTGCCGGATTTTATTCACGCGGGACACCGGGACATGACAACGCAATCACATGACCTCAGGACACTGCAACTGTCATAAACAGTTGTCAAGTTGTCAAGCATCTGAATGTAAATCATGTGATCATGGGGATGTTGTAGTGGTCATCAGTGTGAAAAATGATCATGTGAAAAAATGATATATTTTTTTAATGCCAGTCTATTCTTTCATGAAGTCTATAAAGAATTCATGGTATCTGCTCTGGTTCTCGCTGTAAGGGTTAATTTTAATAGAAGAGAATATTTATAGCTCAGGATTGAACTGTGGGATCCTTGGTGCTCTCTGAGTTGGGTTATCTCCTTGCAGATGTTTCATTACCCACCTAGGTAACATCATCAGTGCTAGAATGGAATGGGGTTTTCTCTCTGTTTATATACAAGTCTTCGTTATGAGAGAGAGAGAGAGAAAGAGAGAGACAGAGTCAGAGACAGAGACAGACAGACAGACAGACAGACAGATTCTGGAGTCCCTCTCCTGTTTCTTACCCTTTCCACCCACATAGGGGAGACAGGCATGGTTTCCTAGCTCCTGTGCTGGCTATTCAACCAGTGCTCTCACTTTCCTTTTAGGTGCTGTCTTTTTCCTTTGCTTTCCTGGTAGTTTCCACATGGATGCCTTCAACCCTCCTTCCTACATTATCTCCTTTGACTCTAAAGCAGACCCTTTCCTTTTCTCTCCCTCTCCACCCCGCCACCCACCCCTCATCAATTGAAGCATCTTTGCTCTGATGGCCGAATAATCAAAGCAATCAAAGAACAAGCTGTTTGTTCATTCCTACCTTATCTGGGAAAATCTCAAAATAGGAAGAATGGATGATTTAGCTTCATAAAAAAAAAAAACCAAGGCAGCAATGTTCTTTGGTTGGTTGCAAATTCTTAAATTATGTTTGTAAAAAAAGAGAGTTTTGCAGTAATGTGTAGAGCAGGTGGGGGAAACAAATGCACGCTTCGTCCGGGGTTGAGAAGCAATCCAAAGCTATCCTACTGGGAGATGTAAGAATTGAAAGGGACATATGAACTTCTAGGGGTGAGGACAGTTCATTGCCATAATTAGATCAACGATTAAACCATGCAGAGAACTAGGAGCTTGGTAACCCTGGATGAATGGTTGGACAGGATTGAGACCTTATGTTGGAGGGGAGAGTGCACGCCAAGCATGGCAGCCAATTGGAGCTGAGAATACTAGAAGCACTGGAGACCATCTGGAGACCATCTGAATGGAAGGGCTTGAAGATGGTACAGCAGAATTTCAAAATGGTCTCCAGATTAAAAAAAAGCTTAATTGCAAAAAAACATACAAAATATGGAATCCTTGGTGCTGGCTGAGCCTGTTGTTTGCCTGAAGATGTTTTATTACATCGTTTGATGTGCATTTTCTGATGTCCACCGATGACTGACATCTAGCACCAAGGACCCCCACAGTTACAAAATAACAGTTGAAAGGGACCTTGGAGGTCGCAGATAAAGGATTAACAGAGTTGGAAGGGAGCTTGTAGTTCATCTAGTCCAACCCCCTGCCCAAGCAGGAGACCCTACACCATTTCTGATAAATAGCAGCCCAGTCTCTTCTTTGAAAGACTCAAGTGATGAAGCTCCCATAACTTCTGAAGGCAAGTTGTCCCACTGGTTGATTGTTCTGACCGTCAGAAAATTTCTCCTTATTTTCAGGTTGAATCTCGCCTTGGTTAGTTTCCATCCATTATTCTTTGTCTGGCCTTCAGGTGCTTTGGAAAACAGGTTGATCCCCTCCTCTTTTATGACAGCCCCTCAAATATTAGAACACTGTTATCATGTCTCCCCTGGTCCTTCTCTACACTAGACTAGTTCCTGTAAACTTTCTTCATATGTTTTAGCCTCCAGTCCTCTAATCATCTTTGTTGCTCTTCTCTGCACTCTTTCTAGAGTCTCAATATCTTTTTTTATAGTGTGGTGACCAAAACTGGATGTAGTATTCAGGCTAGGTCTTCCAATCCAACTTCCTCCTCATGCAGAAAACTCTACACCATTTCAGACAAATGGTCATCCAATGTCTTCTTAAACACCTCCAGTGTGGGAGCGCCCACAACTTCTGGAGGCAAGTTGTTTCCACTGTCAGGAAATTCCTCCTTAGTTCTAGGTTGCTTCTCTCCTTGATTAGTTTCCACCCGTTGCTTCTTGTCCGGCCTTCAGGTGCTTTGGAGAACAGCTTGACTCCCTCTTCTTTGGGGCAGCCCCTGAGATCATGGGATCTAAGGCAGCCTCCTCTTGTCATGCGATCAAAATTCAGGCACTTGGCAACCGTCATGTCTTTATGACAGTTGCACCATCCCGGGGTCAGGTGATCACCATTTGTGACCCTCCCAGGTCTATGACGGAAGCCAGATTTACCTCACAACTGCAAGGGTTCGCTTAACAACGATGGTAAGAAAATTGAGGCAAAACTCACTTAACAACCGCCTTGCTCAGCCATAGGAATGTTGGCCTTGATTTGTGCCCGTCAGTCGAGAACCACCTGTATGCTAAATTCAGTCTAAGCCATGATGTAACAATGATGGTGCGGTTGTTGTCTGTTGTTGTCTGTTGTTTAGAGGCTAAAGGTTCTCAACTCATGACATCACCAAGATTTGTGTGAGTGACACAAACAGTTCACTCTCCCAAAGGCAAACAGAGCCAGTATTGTACTGTGAAATCTATTGCTGTTTTAGCAAATAATGACCTCTTGAAAACGTGACAGAACATCCCCCCCCTTTTTTTATTTATATTAGAATGTTCTGGAAACACTTGAGGCCTGTTTTAAATCTAGATCTTTCTCTTTAGGTGTTTGCTTAGCTCTTGGCGACTTGATTTTTTTTAAACATATTATTGCTTTTGTCTTTAGCTCCAAGCCTCACCTCTATTTGAAATATGACCTAGTAATGCTTCTTGCCTTCAAGCCTTCTTGATATTTCCCCATCATTTAAGGGATATTCTTGCTAAACGTGGCGTAAATCACCGCTGAATTTAATAACAGCAGCTTCTTGGAAGGTAGAGAGAGAAGGTAAGGACTGTCTTCTCTGGTCTGCAGAATTGTTGGGCCAAGATGCAGTCAGGTAGGCGAAGACTGCATAGGTCGGTATTCTAATCTTACTACTTCTTACAAATCATTTCCATCAAAGATGTTTGGAAAAGTCTGGAGGATTATCTGAAATAAAGGCAAGATCAGGCCTTGGTCAAACATAATCTCATGGGATCCAGGGGTCTTCTAGATAATAGCTAAGGTTACCAAGCAAGACCAGGAAGAAAACTGATCATTGTCAGCTATCACATTTCCATGGTAATGAATAATAGAGTTAGAAAGCCATTTTCAAAGCAAAGTGACCTCCTGAGGACTATCACTCTGCTAACTCTGGAAGTTTGAATCTTTCTTTCTTTCTTTCTTTCTTTCTTTCTTTCTTTCTTTCTTTCTTTCTTTCTTTCTTTCTTTCTTTCTTTCTTTCTTCTCCATCTAGTTTTGCCCTTTTTCCATAGCCCTGTGAAGCTTCTCTCTAATTTAATATAAAAACATCTCTGCTGGGGTCCAATTTAAGGCTTAATAATCCACTATGGCTGAAAAGCCCACAAAGGAGGGCTTTCCCACAAATCCTCCTCAATCTCGTTTCCTTTCCAGGAAAATTTCCAGGAAAATATTTAGCACAACATATGGGAAGAACTTCATAGCAGCGCAAAATCTGAGATAGCCCCCAATGAAGTTATCTCTCCACGCCAAGACGCTTGCTAGTCCAGCTTTATTTTTATCTGGGAAACCTCAGCAAAGACAATCCTTTAAAACAGCTGATCTCACCAATTCCTGGAGCCTACAGCAGGAGGAGAGAAATGTCTTTAGAATTTGCTTGTCAGCTTCCTGGAATTCTTAATGCAAATAATTGCTGGATGGAGTCCAAGCAGCGGGGATAAAAACCAACAATGATTTAATGTTGTTTTTTTTAAAAAAAGAAACCAAGATTTTAAATCGCTTCTTTAAAAAAATGGGAAGAAAGTATTATTTTGTTGTCTTAACCATGAAGATGTTGAAACTTGGTGGAGTAACTTCTAATTGCATTCTACCATAGGAGAAGGGATGGCACAATCTGGGGGTGGAGTGAAAATGGGGAGCAGTCTAGAATTTCTATGTAGCCACTAAGAGAACTAAGTCCAATCCCCCCTCCCCTTAAGTCCTGTTGAACCTTATCTAATAAGCAAGTGCCAATTGCAAACAAAACCCCAAAAACCTTTCTCTTCTTGCTCGAAAAAGATCAAAATAAAATTCTAATTTTAGGATGTCATGGATTTTTATTTTATTTTTAAAAGCCATCCAGAGTGACCTATGTGTGAGTTGGACAGCTATATAAATTTGATTAATAAATAAATTAACTAAATAAATAAAATGTTCCTAAACAAAATACAAATAATTGTTTTCTTTTTGATGCTGTAGATGTATATTTACTTACTGTGTTTAGACTTTGTTTTCCCCACCAACTAAGCCATAAAGTGGCTCCTAGGAACATCATATGCCAGCAGCCTGAGCTCAATTATTGTCCTATTCTACATGCTTGGAAAAGCGACAAGTTTTGAAGGATTCCTGAAATTTGGAAGGAATTGAATGTAACTTTGAAATGAGAAATAGATCTTGACAGCATTAATACAGATAGACCTTGACTTACCATCATTCATTTAGGGACCATTCGAAATTATAACAGCGCTGACTTATGACCGTTTTCCCACTTATGACTGTTGCAGCATCCCCGTGGTCACGTGATGAAAATTCAGATCCTTGTCAACTGGGTTCGTGTTTACGACGGTTGCAGTGTCTTGGGGGTCACGTGATCCCCCTTTGCGAGCTCATTTGTAGTCATAATTCAAAGATTGCTTGTATCAATTGGGACAACCCCTCTGTTTAGTTCATTTTCTTGTGGTTAATACTCGGTAGGAGACTCAGTCCCGAATGGCTGGAGAAAAGGATTACTTAGAGCAAAAGCATGCAACCATCCCCTTCTATACTTAGAATTTCCAGGCAAGGGATGATCTGTTCAAGAAATATTTGTTTGCCGATGATCTTTTCAAAGGAGACACAACAGTGAACTGATTAAATTACTTAAGCCTTTAGATTCGGAAATCACTCAAAGAGCTATCCTATTTCCCAAAGGAGTCACTCCTTGGACTGATATAGAAAGAAGGTTCTCTTTGTTGGAACTGATCTGTGCCCAACTGAGAAATAAGTTGAGACTTAATAACAGAATAACAGAGTTGGAAGGGACTTTGGAGGTCTTCTAGTCCAACCCCCTGCTCAGGCAGGAAACCCGATACCACTTCAGAGAAATGGCTGTCCATTCTCTTCTTAAAAACTTCCAGTGATGGAGCATTCACAACTGTTGAAGCTCCCACTCTTATGGTATATTGGATAGTGGGATGGCTGATATATACAGGTCATCCTTGACTTACAACAGTTCACTTACTGACCAGTCAAAGTTAAAACCCCTCTGAAAAAAAAGTGACTTGTGACTGTTTTTTCACACTTGTGACCATTGCAACATTCCCATGGTCAAGGTTCAGCTTGACACCTGACTCATATTTATGACGGTCGCAGTGTCCCGGGGTCGTGTGATCCCCTTTTGCGACCTTCTGACAAGCAAAGTCAATGGGGAAACCAGATTCACTTAACAACCGTGTTCCTAACTTATCAACTGCGGTGATTCACTAACAGCTGTGGCAAGCAAGTCATAAAATGGGGCAAAACTCACTTAACAAATGCCTCACTTAGCAACATCAATTTTGGGCTCAATGGTGGACATCAGTTAAGGAGTACCTGTATTTTATTTTACTTTTCAGCAGGCTTGTCTATATGGTTTGCTAATAGATGACACCCACTTGATGAGACCTAATTAGTCAGTCAGTCAGTCTGAAACATTGACAAAAATGCTTTTCTACTTAATTTATTGAAATTGTTTACGCATAAAAAAGTGGATGAAAAGGCATTGGCTTGTTTTGTATTAGAATAATCATTGTCTATTTTAAATTGTTTGTTAAGAAAAACCAGCTAGAACAAACAAGATGATTAGTCCAGTTTAAAAGAGGGTAATGGATATCTTCATGGTAAAAAAGTATATTCCCAGCAATTAATGGAACTGGAGCTGTTTCAGGTCTTAACAACCTGACAACTGCACAATCTGCTTTTTTTGGCACAAAGATTATTATCTCATTTTTTTGGGGTGGGGTTGAAAATTAATCTGCCAAAATTCTGACTAAATAATTGCTTTATGTGGCATGCAGTTTCTAAAAATAAAATCAGTACCTCTATATTCTGCAGAATATGCATTCAGATTATACCAAACAATATGTATGTGCCAGAGAGAGAGAGAGACAGAGAGACAGAGAGAGAGAGACAGAGAGACAGAGAGACAGAGAGACAGAGAGAGATACCGGTAGATGATAGATATAGATAGATACTGTGTAGCGAGAGAGAGAGAGAGAGAGAGAGAGAGAGAGAGAGAGAGAGAGAGAGAGAGAGAGAGAGAGAGAGAGAGAGAG
>JANHFL010003386.1:69640-83521 GCA_032468155.1 Oxyrhabdium leporinum
CTCGAGACACTCCAGACGCTCCCATCCCGAGAAAACAAGGTCTTTGTCTGTTTTCTTTAACTGAGATCACCACACAGAAGTTTGCAAAAAGGTGATCACATGATTCTGGAACACTGCAACCATCATAAATATGAACCAGTTCTCAAGCATCTGAATTTTGATCACAGGGATGCTGCAACGGTAAGTGTGAAAAACGGTCATAAGCCAGTTTTTTCAGTGTTGTAACTTTGAACAGTTACTAAACGAACTGTTGTAAGTCAAGAACTACCTGTATTATACCAATCTCATTCTCACCTTACTCCACTCCGGAGGACACGAAGGTTATTTTACATCTGTTCTTCTCTTTATTTCTTTCCAGAGAATGCACCCTTCAACCTGAAAATGACATTTCCTACTGCTACATTTTTTTTAGCGCGCACTTAAGCGGTGTGTTTTTTTTTCATTTGTTTACTTTAGGACAAATGGTCAAGGAAAATTTTCAAGCTGGATGTCTCTGGAAGGCTTCAGTTTACAACATAATTTTCCAGTCATTGCTTTCCTTTCACCTTTTTTTCTTTAAATCACTGCAGCAATTAATTCTCAGGTTAGATTTTACTGCTAATATTGTTGCGCACACTTGTATGCCTTTTCTCCTGTTAATTAGTTGGGAAATAAAATGTACAAAATATATAAAATGAACAGAGGCAAACATCAAAGCAAAAAGAGTTCTCTTTCTGCGAGGAAAAGCAGTTGTAAATATATGTGTGTGTGTGTGTGTGTGTGTGCAAATACCACAAACAAGATTTGATTTTGATGATTTCTCAAGGCTAACATGCCTCCCCAATAGAATGAGAGAATAAACATTGTGTTGCAAGGGGGGGAGAAAGTGAGGGGGAATTTTAGCTATTGATGGAATTGTCCTGTAGCTCTGCTCACTGGATACTATTTCTCTATTAGAAGAGAACTGGAAGAGAACTGGAAACAAAAAAAGCACATACTCAGAAACCAGGTATTGCTGAGAAAGAGTTGTGTTTGGTTTCAGATCTTTTCAATCCATTTCATTCTTTGGTACAAAAGCGGACAAAAGGAGAGAGAGGAGAAAATAAATGCACAACAGAAGAAACATGATTCTTGGGTTCTCTTGCCTGCTAGAAACTGGGGCTCTAGTAGACAAATACAACAGGTAGGTTTAATTAAGCCCTCTGGGGTTTTAATGAATATGTGCCTGGGAGGGAGCAGAAGAGGGGAAAAAGCACTGCTGAGGAACAATTTAATAATGCTATTAGAAAATATCAAGAGAAAGAAAAAATAAAGTTGGAGCCTTCATTCAAAGTTTTGTTGTTGTAGTAGTAGTTGTTCAGTTGCTAAGTCATGCCACAACCACACATCTCACAGCATGCCAGGCCCCCTGTCCTCCAACATCTGCAGGAGTTTGCCCAAATCCATGTTCATTGCCTCAATGGCACTATCTAATCATCTCATCTTCTGCCATCCTTTTGCCTTCAACCTTTCCCAACATCAGGGTCTTTTCCAATGAGTCCTCTTTCTGATAAGGTGGCCAAAGTACTTGAGATTCATCTCCAGTATTTGTCCTTTCAAAGAGCAGCTTGGGTTGATTTCCTTTAGAATTAACTGGATTGGATCTCCTTGCAATCCAAGGGACTCTCAAAGAGTCTTCTCCAGCACTACAATTGGAAAGCACTAATTCTTCAACACTCAGCCTTTCTTATAGCCCAACACTCTCAGACATACATTACAACTGGAAAAAACGTAGCTTTGACTATATGGACCTCTGTTGGCAAGTTGATGGCTCTGCTTTTTTTTTAATACATTTCCCATAGCTTTCCTCCTAAGGAGCATTTTTTAATTGAGCACTCAGTAAAATAATGCCATCATCAGGGGTCGGACACCAGGTTTCCTCCATTTTCAGTTCTTCCTGATCAGGGCCATTCACTGGGGATGGGTGGGAGAGAAGTGTTTTAAAAAGGCAAAATGGCGGCCACGATGGAATGATCAAACCATGTTTTCCACCTGTCAAATATAAAAAGGGGCAGGACTTCAATTGTATGGTTGCAGCTGCCATATTGGGGTTTCTGTGAGCCTCAGTTAAGAAGGCTTATTTCCAGCCCATGCTTTGAGACTGAGGTGTCCAACCTAGGCAACTTGAAGACATATGGACTTCGACTCCCAGAATTCCTCAGCCAGCCATACTAGCTGGGGAAATCTGGGAGATGGAGTCCACAAATCTTCAAATTGCCAAGGTTTGATATCCCTGCTTTAAGAGTAGCCACCATTTCTTAAAAGAGCCTTTCCCATAAACAAGGTATATTTTCCCTCCCTTTTGTGTTCTCTCATACAAAATACTTGTTTTGCAAGTGTTCACGCTGCCTGCTGTGAAGCATACAAACTGTTACGGAGTTGGCAGCCAGAAGGCCAAGAAGGCTTACATTAACTGCCACTTTGAAGCCATCAGTCCTGTAGAAACACCTCACCCTTCCAGGCCTCCATTCAAAATAAAACAATAAAGATCTCTTTTCCAGCCAGAGAAAGTGCTTTTATAGCCCTGAATATTTTTCCCTATCCATCCAATACGGGGAAGGTGGAAAACAAGCTGGGGAGAAGAAAAATAAAAAGTATCATTAATAACGGAGAATACAGGTAGTCCTTGACTTGCAACCATTTGTATAGTTACAACAGCACTGGAAAAAAAGAAATTTATGACCATTTTTCACACTTAGGACTGTTGCAGCATTTTCGTGATCAGTTGATCAACATTCAGATGTTTGGCAAATGGCATGTATTCATGATGGTTGCAGTATCCCAGGGTCACGTGATCACCTTTTGTGATCTTCTGACAAGTAAAATCAAGGGGGAATCCAGATTCACTTAACAACCACATTATTCACTTAACAACTGCAGCAAGAAAGGTCATAAAAATGGGGCAAAACTCACTCAACAACTGTCTCACTTAGCAAAGGAAATGTTAGGTTCAATTGCAGTCAGACACTGAGGGCTACCTGTATTTTCTCAGTGAGTTCTCTTCCGTGCTAGGAAGAAAATTCCTCATTAAAATCTATTTTCTATCTTTTAAAATTAGCTTTTGTCATTTCAAAATGATATTCTCAATCAAACACCTAACTGAAGCTTCATTCCCTTCTTTAAAGCTGTTTCCGATTCCAAAGTGTTTAGTCCCACTTTGGAAAGCCAAATTGTTTCCTTATCTTAGGGGTGTTTTGTTTTGTTTTTTAAAAAAATCTATTGCTCCATCAGATTAAACTCGATCTCTTTAATGGTTAAAATTTAACAAGGATGCCAAGGAATGAACTTGGAACCTTTTCTCTATTGCTGGAGAATGTGTGAGATAATCAAACGGAAAGCCAGGAGAGGTACCTGCGTTGTGACTTGACCTCAATGAGAGAATCATATTCAGACACTTGTCTTTTTTTAATTAGAAATACTGAAATTAAAGGTTGCTTGCTTGTTCTCTTTCTCTCTCCCTTTACTGCCTTTTAAAAATGTTATTGCAGTTATGAGCATAGGCAAGAGCTATTGTGGCATGTTGGCTAAGGCACTAGACTAGAAATCAAGAGACTGTGACTTCTAGTGACCTTCAGCCAGTCACTTTCTCCCAGCTCCAGGGAGGAGGCAATGGCAAACCACTTCTAGAAAACGATGCCAAGAAAATTGCAGGCACTTGTGCAGGCAGTAGCCAGGAGTCAACACGAACTCAAAAGACACCCCCCACACACAAAAAAAGGCATAGGCATCTGTTCCCCACCACAATTATAGATAGTCCTCAACTTTCCGACCACACTAGAATTTCCACTGCTAAGGAAGGCAGTTATTAAATAAGTCATGCCCAATTTTACAATCGTGTTTTTTTTTGCACAGATGTTCAGCAAATCACTGTAGTTGTTCTGTAAATCATTAAACTGTTAAGCAAATTCAGCTTCCCCCCCTCACCCCACCATCCCAAATGACTTTGCTTATCAGAAATTGGTTGGGACAGTTACAAATGACTTCGGGATGCTACAACCATTGCAAATACATGCTAATTGACACATGCCTGAATTTTGATCCTGGGACCATGCAGATGCTATGACAGTCGTGACTGGTTGTAAGTCATTTTCTTCAGTGCTGTTGTAATTTCAAATGCTCACCAAATGAATGTCAAGGCCTACGCCTGTATGTCAAAACAATGAAACCTAACCCATCATGATGTTGCCATGCCTGCATTGTGACTCACATAATGTATGTGAAAACATAACAGGTGGGTTTTGAGACATGACACATGTTCGATCCCTTTCTCCCATTTGGCCTCCCTGCTAGACCTCTACAAGTAGGGACCTGAAGCATCAAAATCTTTGGAACTCCTAACTGTAGAGGTGTGTTGGGGGAGGCCAAATAGCAATAGCACTTAGTCTTATATACCGCTTCACTTGCTTTACAGCCCTTTCTAAGCGGTTTACAGAGTCAGTATATTGACCCCAACAATCTGGGTTCTCATTTTACCGACCTTCAAAGGATGGAAGGCTGAGTCAACTTTGAGCCGATCCGGATCGAACTTCTGGCAGTTGGCAGAATTAGCCTGCAATACTGCATTCTAGCCCCTGTGCCATCATGGCTCCTTGGGGTAAAGGGACCAACCATGTGACACATCACAAAATCCACTCCTTTTGTTTGTATACATATTTCATGTATATACGTACATACGTACATACATACATACATCATAATCTCATCATCATAATCATCATCTGCCAGCAATGTCCCCCTGGATTCTGTGTAGAACTGAAAGTCCAAAGTTTGCTGGTAAGAAGACAGAAGTTTGATTTCAGCCCTCGAAATAAAAACAAAATGTGCTCAGAACATTTCAGCCTCTCAGAACATTACAGTTCGGAGACAACCATTTTAGCAAAAAGAAACCTGAGTACCACACAATTGAGAGATTGCTGAATTCACATACAGCAAATGCTTTCAAGCTACCTCAAAAGGGCTCCACAAGCACAATGGATTTTAGCACTTTACAATTGCTAATTGAACAAGTACTTGTAATTTGTGTCACATGTAAACTCCATCTGCATAGCCAACCTCTTTCCTCGCCCAGCTCACCCCAATTTAAATCTTAATTCAATCCAGTTTTGTTTTGTTTTTTTTTCCATCTGATGGAGAGAGCTACAAGCTCATAAATGCTTTTCCTTTTATTAAGATTTTTCTTTAGGTTGACTCAGCCTTCCCTCCTTTTCGAGGTGGGTAAAATGAGGAGCCAAATTGTTGGGGGCAATACGCTGACTCCATAAACTGCTTAGACAGGGCTGTAAAGCCCTGTAAAGCAGCATATAAGTCTCAGTGCTATTGCTTATTGCTAGTCAGAAAGAGGATTTTTGGCTACCCTCTTTCTTCCAAGAATTCTACTTCTGGTTTACTGTTGTAGTGTATTGTAATGTAGATCATAAATCTAGAAAAAACAGTTTGAAAAGCAAGGTGCTGTTTTGTTTCTAGATAAAAAGCTTGATGCTGTATGGGGCCCGTGAAGGGAAAAGGATGTGTTGGGGTGCTCAAGTCACACCTGTCAACAAACTCTTTAAAGCAACTGTATCTTTTTCTCAGAGTGCTATGCAATTGCAGCAAAGACACATTTTAATTTAATGAGTTGCAAATAGATGCTATGTGAGCAATGTCTGGCACACTTCAGGAAAAAAAAAACCTGTCCAGTCCTAAGAGCTTTGCATACTATAGTAACATCTGTCCTTTACCCAGAAATTGCCTGCTCTAGCAAAAGATGCTTCTGTTTACTTCTTCTCAGAGGGATTTAGAATTTAGTTTGAATTTCTTTTGTGGATTCCCTTCAACTTTAATCCAGCAAAATGGCAGAGGATGCTGGGGTTGTCGGGTTGTGTTTTCACTGCTATTTAAGATTGTGTGTGCAGGGACTTGTCGCTTGGTTAATTTCATGATTAGGATGTGTGATTTATTCTCAGCTCCTCTGCATTTTAATTCTTTAGCAGGTATCCAAATGGAGTCAGAGACACTGACATGAACTTTTACATATCAAATAAATAAATAAAATAAAATAATAAAACAGTCCGCCACATCACTACATCATGAGGTAAATAGGTAAATTCACAGAAGAAGAAGGCGGGGAAAAAAAGGGAACCTCCCCCAAACACCCACAGCAATCAATCACAGTGCAGGATTTCCTTACGCAGCACTTTCCAACCAATCAACTATAACTATCCCGGCTAATTGTACAACTCCACTTTCCAGCTACCACGTTTAAATATCGTAACAGTTTTTAATGGTTTTTAAAAAATTCTTGTTCGCTGTCCAGAGTCACTTGATGAGACGGGTGGCCATGCAAATTGAATGAATAAATAGAGTTGTTCCATTTTCTAAATTAAAAGAGCTCAAGGAAGAAGATTCTTCTGGAGGGCATCCTGAATGAGTCAGTGAACCATTGGTGTAACGCTTGCAGAATTCCCAAATAAGGCCACTGTATTTTTCTTTAGAAAGTAAAAAAAAGAAATAAATAAAAAATAATAAAAAATCAAGTATTTTGCCTCCCTACCCAGCTGCATGAGATGATTTGGAAGCAATGTCCGGCAGCACCACTATACTTAAAATCATTGCAAAACGAAAAACTGGAAATTTGTTGTCAGTTGACAGCAACAAGCAACCTCTTACAGATTGATTGCAGATTGGCTGCAATTTGGTTTACGGTTTGGGAACAGAAGCGGGAAGCAAAATGTACTTTTTTTCCCTCCCCCCTCTCGGCACAAGAAGAAGGATTACTATGGGACTGTGAAAGAGCCTGAGGACATTTTTAAAGTGTGATGCGAGCAACGGGAAAATGTACCCATCACCTCTGCAACAGGGGCAAGTGGGTTTAGGTATATTTTGGATGTTACAGAAATAGTCAGCAATTATACTAATTTCCCCAATGCATTTTCCCATTTGCAAACAAAGCCCAGAGTTTGCTTTTCAGGTAGTGAAATGTACAGCCCTGGGGGCAGGGCAGCTGGAGATCATATTCTCTCCTTAACCTTTCCTATCTACTACACCATAAATGTATTCTTACTATAAATATTCATGCAGAGATGATGCCTCAAGCATATGCCAAATGGGCTGCCTGCAAAGTAGAGGTTTTTTTTCCAGACAAAAGTTTGCCGATGTTTTTCTACTGTGTTTTAGCATTTTAACCTAGAAGGGGAAAATGTACTTTTATAATCCACTGAGATTATGTTAGATAGATGTTCAAGAATTTGACTTTTAAAAAAGCCAAAAACAACAAAAAATGGTTTTCTCTGTATATACATTCAGGTAATGGGAGGTGCAGGATTTTATTTTTTTTTAATAGGAGAGAAATTTGGATTTCTTTAAGAGTTTTTACATTTAAACATTGGAGAGCTGGGGAGAAGGGAGATCAAGGAATGGAAAAGTGAGAGTTTAAACTTTGAATTAATAACCGGAAAGAGGAAATGCGGTTTGAAGGCTGCAATCTAGCTGTTGCAAGAACAGAAAGCTAAGCAGATGGTTAGCCCACTCTTTCAAGCCAAGGAAATTTAAAAATGTCTGAGATTGTGGCATCACCGTTTCACAAAACCTGCTGTTCAATGCCAGGTCAGTTGCTGGTAGAATATCTATCATTTACTAGGTTGAAAATGCTGAGAAAAGAGGGTTCATTTCTCCTAGTTCAGTCCATTAAACTACTCTTGGTAGCTCACTGGTGGAGATGGAGTAACTATTTAAAAAAGTCCAACCTCTTAACTAGATGTTTCAACCACCCATTTTAAGCACATACAGGCTGTCCTCCACTTACGACCACTCGTTTAGCAACTGTTCAAAGTTACAATGGCAGTGAAAAAAAGGGACTGACAACTGCACTTTGCAGTTATAATCATTGCAGCATCCCCACACTCATATGATCAAAATTTGGGAACTGGCACGAACTTATGACTATGAGCCACAGTGGTGCAGTGGTTAGAGTGCAGTGCTGCAGGCTACTTCTGCCGACTGCCAGCTGACTGCAATTTCGCAGTTGGAATCTCACCAGGTTCAAGGTTGACTCAGCCTTCCATCCTTCTGAGGTGGGTAAAATGAGGACCCAGATTGTTGGGAGCAAATATGCTGTCTCTGTAAGCACTGTGAAGCGGTATGTAAGTCTAAGGGCTATTCTAGTGCTATGACAGTGGCAGTGTCTGTGGTCACATGGTTGACATTTATGACCTTGGCAGGTAGCTTTCCACAAGGAAACCATGCAAAAAAAAAAATGTTGTAAAATAGGGTGCATGATTGTTTAGGGATGGAAGATCTGGTCCCTATTATAGTCACAAGTTGAGGACCAATATATTGGAATTGTTTAAGGACACTGCTAGTGCAGGGGTCCACAACCCCTGGTCCGGGCCACACCATGCACAGACAAGTGAAGCCCCATCCGCGGGATGCAGGCAGCACAAGAAATCATGTCATCTTTTGGTCCATGGAAAAACCTCTCTCTTTGGAACTGGTCCCTGATGCCCAAAAGGTTGGGAGCTGCTGTGCTAATGTACATCCATGCCCGAGGTTTAACACACTCTCTTCCTGAACTATCTGGGGCATCATGTTGGCTTATTTTAGGCTCCTTGTCCTTTTATTTTCTACACTAAAAGTGCCCAGTCAAAGGCCGCTTAAGATATCCAGCGTTAGAGATGCAGCATGGAATGCTTATTAAGTGGAACGACAGGTAGTCCTTGATTTATGACCATTGATTTAGTGACCATTTGAAGTTACAAGGGCACTGAAGAGAAAACTTATGGCCATTTTCCACACTTACAACCACTGCAGCATCCCCCATGGTCACACGATCAAAATTTGGATGCTTGTGATCATCTTTGGCGACCTTCTGACAAAGTTAATGGGGAAGCCAGATTCATTTAACAGCTGTGTTACTAACTTAACAACCACAGTGATTCACTTAACAACAATAGCAAGAAAGGTCGTAAAATGGGGCAAAACTCATATATCAACTGTGTTGCTTAGAAAGTTTAGAAATGTTGGGCTCAATTGTGGTTGTAAGTCGAGGACTAACTGTGTTCAGCAAAAGCAATTGGAACTACAGACAGGGAAATTATCTTACTCCTGTGCTAGATCATTGAACATTCATGCTTAGCTATTTTTTGTTGCTGTTGCTGTTTAGAAAATGGAAGTTATGGAAAAGGTAGCTAATCTAGTAGTGCAACCCATAGATCTCGGTTTTTGATTAAATATTGCAAGTAACATGAATGGTGGTTACCTTTGAAACATATGCTATTCTGTTCTATTTCATTGTCACTGCCATGTATTTTGAAAGTCAGGAAAAGTCTACAGAGAAATCTGACTACTATCAGTTGCTAGTTTGTTTAGTTCACATTAGCACACTCTCCAGAGTGCACCACGAAGAAGAGAGCTAGCTTCACACATTACATGGCGTTCGCTGGGACTATCTGTATAAATGGGGCATAGCATCCTCCCCTCAGTGTGACTGCGGAGTCCCATGTCAAACTGTGGATGACATTGTGATTGTCTGCAAGCTGAAGGCATGTACCAGTCCAGTGTCTGATTTTTAAAAATATAAACGATGCTACGCTTCAATGATTAGATGGCCTAGATATTGATATTTGAACATTGATCCTGTCAACATTTATATTTTATTGGGTTCTACTAATCTAGTTGAAATGTTAATATAGATTGATAGTCCATGTACAATATGCCATATGCTAAATCAATCAATCAATCAATCAATCAATCAATCAATCAATCAATCAATCAATCAATCAATCAATCAATCAATCTGTTCTATTCTTTCCAGCTTGGAGATGCAGATGCCTTATTGCAGACTTCACCACCATCCCCCTATGATCCTGTCTAAGTACCTTCAGAGACTTTAGCTGGCACGATTCCTTTATATCAGCCTTCCAGATGGACTCAGCCTTCCATCCTTCTGAGGTGAGTACAATGAGGACCCAAATTGTTGGGTCAATATGCTGACTCACCCAAATATGCTGACTCTGTAAACCGCTTAGATTGGGCTATGAAATACTGTAAAGCGATATATAAGTCTAAGTGCTATTGCTTTCACTATATCATTCCCCAGTTAAGGAATGCATTCCCTTAGGAATCCCAAAAGTGCTTTTTCAAGAGGCAACTGGACTTTCTCTGTTTCTCCTTGAAGACTTTTCGCTTCTCATCCAAAAAAATTCTTCAGTTCTGATTGAATGGTGGAGAATGGAAGGATTTATGCTGAAGAAGCTGAGGAACTGAAGAAGCTTCTTGTATGGGAAGTGAAATGTCTTCGCAAAAAAAATCCAGAATCTCTATAGACACTGAAGCTTGGGAAATACATTTGGCTCCTACTCTTCATTTAGAAATTGTCTTAAAATGCATCTCTTTCTTGCTTAAACGGAGATGCCAAGTTCTGATTTTAGATTATTTTTTAAAACTGTATTTTATGCTTTAATCATTGTCACCTGTCTTAAATAGTCATTTGAGAAGAAAAAAATGGGATATAAACGGGCAGCAGTGTCTCCCTTAGGATTTAATGGAAGTGTGGGAATCCAAGGATACTGTACAAAAGCAATGAAATGACTGCAAAATGAAAGACGTGGCCTTGACACTCAATTTTGAATCACCTGGTATGGAAACAAGCACAACACCACCACCCTCCACCACCTTCCCCCCCAAAAAAAAATTCTCTTTTCATTTGATATAGTTTATGAAAACTCTTTCATCAAAATGAATAGTGCACTCAATGGTTGTTATGCTCATTTTGTTCAACGCTGTCCCACAACTAATACTATTTAATTTCTACAAGACTGAAACTATTCTGCTGTGCTGCTCACGCAAACGAATGTCCTTGTTAAAATGAAATAAAAAGAAAGTACATTTTTCTTGCTCTGGACTGAGCCGAGATAACCCCATTCTTTTCAATGTTCTTCTCACTGACTGGTTCAAATAATGGTAAGTATAAATGACAACACTAAGAATCCTCAATTTGAAAATGATCCTACAGAACAGGGCTGGAAGAAATCACAGATATCTTCTGGTCCAACCCTCTGCTCAAGGCAGGAGTCATTATACCATCTTAGCCCAATGGTTATCCAGTCTATTTTAGAAAACTTTCAATGATGGAGCATCCAGAATTCTAGGATGCAAGTTATTCCACTGAATAATTGTTCTCACTGTTAGAAAACATCTCCTTACTTCTAAGTTGGATGTCTTCTTAACAAGCTTCTACCCATTACTTCTGGTCTTGCCCTCAGGTACTTATGAGAATAACTCAACCCCTTCTTTCTCTGTGACAGCCCCTCAAGTAATGGAATCAGTTATATCCTGACTACACTCCTTTCTGTAGTCACTCCTTTCTGTAGTCATAGCTGTAACCTTAAAGCTTGCTGAGTTTTGTAGGTGGTTATATTGACTAAACCACTTAAAATGGTATCCTGGTACTCACTGTTAATTAGTTCCAGGGGGCAGAATAGGTACCAAAAACAGCGAGTACCAAACATTTTTTTCCCATAAGGAATAATGTAGTAAGTGATAAAGCAACTGACACTGACAAGTTCTAGCTTGTTCTGGCAAGCCATTTAAGCATTTGCGGCTATTTCCCCAAAACCGTAAGTTTGATTTTTGGCCTAATTCATTTCCAGTTGTTCCTCATTGCAACATTGTTCTAATTTTCAACCCATTCTTCCCAATCCTGTTCGTGTTACTGAGCAAACCAGCATATCATCAACAGAAAGTGCAGGAGATACTTTCCCAGAACCTAGAGATGGAGGAAAGAATAATCAAAAGGAAGAATTAGAAGAAGAAGAAGAAAAAATAGGGGGAATGTTGTGTTCTGTCTGTAATGGACAGATAAATCAGCTAATCACCATTCATTTTTACAGTACTTTTATTAAAAATAACATGTATGTGTTATTTTTAATAAAAAGCAATAAAACATAAATAAAAGAGTTATGCAAACCTAGTGTCCTTGCAAGGGGGTCAACCACAATTCGAGCAAGGTAGCTATTTTCCTTTTCTCCTAGTGCTCAAAAACTGCCAGACTGTTATCTTGCAGCAAGAAACAATTGTCTGGAGCACTTATGGATGATTTCAAGAACTCTATTTGTTCGGAGAGGTATTATGAAGGTCTACTAGCCAGCTCTTGATTTCACTGTGGCCATTGGTGCCACTCTTTGTTGTCGAGCTTGTCTTCGGCCCAACCCTTCTTCCCCGAAAACACATGGCAATTCTGAATTCTCCTTCTAGTTATAAAATTTGCATCATCATCAAGATAAAACATTTATAGAAGCTCAAGGCTTATGCATAAACTTTTCATACCTACTATACTGATCTTTTTTCTTTTTCTTTTTTAACCTAGCGTAGCATTTTCCTGCAAATGCAAGATCCAGTTTTTCAAATCAACTGAGTGGTGATCTATTGACTGGGAAAGGAATCGACTGCCTGGCTCGACCCTGACTTTGTGGGCTGAGAGAGTTGTCAAAGATCAATCAGCCATATTTCATGCCTAGGGCAGAATAGAACTCAAAAGTTTCATGGTGATTGACCCAAACACATCCAGTCAATTTTCATGCTTAAGACAGAACTAGAACTCAGAGTTTCTAGCCTGGTGCCTTAATTACTAGATTGAATTTGCTCTCTATTCTCTATAGCACACATGTTTTTTAATGTCCCAACATGGTTCTAGAAGATTTATCAATACATCATTCTTAATTAAAAAACAGTTCTTATTCTTTTCTCCAACTTCTTGCTCCAAGGCCAAGCAGAACTAAAATATAGTTTTGCATGCCTTCCAATAGATTCCCTCGCATTTAAGATCAACATAGCACAACAGAACATCTGCAGCTACAATGAGCTAATTTAATCTCACTTCATCAAGCCTCTATGCTTTCAACAACTGTTGTTCCTTGCAAAATGACGGCTGTGTAAAAAAATATGTCTTGAGTCAATGTGGCATTCTACAGGAAAGCAAAGGGGAAAGAAAATCTGTCAGACTGATGCAAGCCTTCATTAAATGCAATATATCAAATTAGCTTCTACAAAATAATTTAATTAGCATACACATTCAGATTTAAGCACACAGGCAAGCTAGCACACAACGTTCTTGAAACTATTCAATTCTTCAGGGATGTGACATTAAAAACATTTCTTTAATGAAATGACGCTAAACTTGAGAAGACTGCTTCTTTCCAATGAAGTCAAATCAGCCAATAATCTATTTGAACTCCAACAACATGTTTAGTAACGAATCCTGTTCAGATGCCCATGTTATAGCTTTACAGAGTTCAAGTTCCAGATTGTTATTTATGTATTTATTAGACCTGTTTATGTGGCCACCCAACTCACCTACGATGACTCTGGATGGCTTACAATATTAAAATGCCACAATGTAAAAAATGCATACACACACACACACACACACACACCCCGCAGCAGCAGCAGCAGCAATCAGACCAACCACTTGATCAGTTCCATACCAGTTTGGGGTTAGTAAGGGTCACATGGCTTGGTGAAGTCTCTAAGCTGAAATTTGCACATCTGGAGGATGCCAAGGTGAGACCTTTGGTAATGATACAAAATTCCTATCTACCCACAACCTAGTATTAGGTTATTTTGGAAAGTTGCTGATTGTGGCCCACCAGAAAAAAAAATGCTAACACAAAATTTCCCATGTTTCAGTCTCTAGCTATTTATATGGTTTTTATGTGTTTAATTGTATAATGCCCAGAGTTGCTCTGTGAGATAGATAGTTCCTAAATTCGATAGAGATATATGGAGGGAGAGAGAGAGAGAGAGAGAGAGAGATGATAGATAGATAGAGAGATAGATAGATAGATAGATAGATAGATAGATAGATAGATAGATAGATAGATAGATAGATAG
>JANHFL010003386.1:87568-105392 GCA_032468155.1 Oxyrhabdium leporinum
GAATCAGCAGAAGTGGCCTGCAGTTCAACACTCTAACCACTGCGCCACCTAGGCTCCTCTGGTTAATACCAGATCATAGCAATGTATATATAGACTGAAACTTAAGCACCGATGCTCATTGTCTAGGACTAGAAAGCAATGACTATCATGCCCAGGAAACATTACCTCGCTGTACTGGAAATGCAAATCTGTTTTACCCTGGTCATCTCAAACTCATCTTTTTAGTATATTTAATTAATTACACTTTCCAATATGAGCAAAATTCTGATCAAACTACCAAGCATTCCTTACCGGGCTAGGTTTTCATAGGCTAATTACATTTCTCTGTATTGTATAATATAGGTTTCAAACTATTAGAATGCACCATTATCTAAGGAGCTATGAAGTCCCATTCCAAAGTACTTTCCAAGAGTTCTTCCGGATTTCTGGATGCAAAATCACAGTTCATGATTCTCTAAACAGCACTACTTTCATTTTTCTCGGGCTTATTATCATCCCTTTCCCTTACACATCCACTACCTTGGTTATGCAAGTAAGTAGTTGTTGGAATTTCTTGCCTTTTCTGCTTCAGCATCTTCTCCTGAGAAATTGAGAGGACCTCAATCTATTTAGGGAAATTCTTTTGCACTAGTTTAGATAGTGCAGGAGCGGTTCATAAATGTAAGTGAACCCATATATTTAAGAATGCTAAGACACACATAAAATTGAGGGGTCCTTGGTGCTCTCTGAGCTTTTTTTCTTGCAGACTTTTTATTACCAAAACTAGTAACATCATCGGTGCCCGTTATTAGGACCCCTCATGTCAACCCTGAGCTACAAATGTTCTCATTTAGTAACACATATAATTTAATACTAACAGCCTATCACAGTTGCAATCCTTTCCATTACTAGTTTGAATCCATATTTTAGAGGACATGTCCCAATATTAGTGATCTTTGTACCATTGTTTGGAAAGCTTCTGCCCACCATGCTTATCTCTAAGTTTTGTTTCCAGACTGTGTTTTGACAGCCCAGGTTATCTCAGTGTCAATCTATCCTCCTCTCTCTTAAAGTACTGTCATGTCTGTTGACCTAAATATAAATCCAGAGAAAAGCTTCCAACTCCTTCTCAAAGTATTTTTTTTCTTTGAAAAAATACATATTAAATTGATAATACATAAACCTTCCCATTACATTTTTCAGGGATATAGTTGGAATTCTTTTCTCTTTCTTAACATTGTTTTTTTATTGATATTCAACAAGATCTTGGAGGTTCTGACATGCCATTCTCTTAGAGCTTCTATCTCCTAGAATTTCAGCACAACTTGACACTTTCCAAACCTTGTAAAATGTCACCATTCCTTTATTTGGACAATCTCCTGCAAAGACAATATGCCAGAAGGCAATCTTCTGAGTTATATATTAAACAAGAGTTTCAATGCTGCTCTTTTCTTAGAGTTTGATCTGCCAACATCCCAACAGGGCATCCAATACACTTGAAAGAGTTGTGGCTGCCAATTTTTGAATGATGCTGTTGAGACAGAATAGATGAATGTTCCATATCATTATGTTCAAGCTTCATTTCAATGCATGCCACTACTGTGTTAGATGATTTCTTTTGTGTTCCTACCATTGAAATGACCCATTCTGAGTATTTTGCAACCTTTTCAGTTATGCACAGCTACCCTGTGTATTGGATAGGGTTTTTTCCCTGTTTTTTTTATCTTTTTTGTTATAGGAATTCAATCAGCTAATTTGATCGCGTACCATACTGGCATCCAAACTCAGTCAAAATGAGAAATTTGCTCTGGATGGTGTGTTTGACCATGAATCAAATAATTCTGTTATTCAAATAAAAGAAAAAAACTGAGACTCTTTATTTGTAAGATTTATATACAGCCTTCGGCCTAAATGTCTCTCAGCAGTGTTCATTATAGCAAAGGTAACACTTTACTAATGCATGATCAATAAAACAGTGCATGAAATATAGATCTGTTTGGATAAAAATAACCAATATTCAGCATCACTGCCAATCAATTTCCAAAGGTCGTCCAAACTGCCAAGTCTTTACAAGTCTTCAGAACATCATAAGGACTA
The DNA here is from genome assembly GCA_032468155.1 of Oxyrhabdium leporinum. Lineage (NCBI taxonomy): Eukaryota > Metazoa > Chordata > Lepidosauria > Squamata > Cyclocoridae > Oxyrhabdium > Oxyrhabdium leporinum. The sequence goes on from JANHFL010003386.1 coordinate 89,645, forward strand.
GAAAGCGAAAAATATCATGCCCAGAAAAATATTACCTTGCTGTACTGGAAATGCAAATCTGTTTTCAACTGGTCATCTCAAACTCATCTTGTTAGTATATTTCATTAATTATACTTTCCAATATGAGCAAAATTATGATCAACCTACCGAGCATCCCTTAGGAGGCTAGATTGTTGTAGGCTAATTATACTTCTCCCTATCATACCACATCTACAATATAGGTTTCAAACTTTTGATTGAGGAAGCAACATCTGTTGATTTTATATCACGCTCTTCTGAACTAGTTTATGGGGCCTGTAAAAGCAGATTCTTCAATCAAACATGACTGCCCGTTGATTGTAACTGTAACTGTTGATAGGTTGGGGAGTATAGTTTAGGGTGCCGAAATCTATCTTCTTGAATGTTGGTTTTATTTTTTTCAGTTTTTATATTGCTCTGCAAGCCACCCAGAGTTGTGGCACTTAAGATGGGCAGCCATGCAAGTCATGTCAATAAATAACCTTCTACTCTTTGTAGACTTTGCGTGCTTGTTTGAAGATGCCATATTCTTGCTTACGGCTTTGCTGAAGGCACAATTTATATATGAACCCTAAAAAAAATAATCTGGTTTTGCAATGTAGAACCCCTGTTATTGAGAATACAGAATAATTATTGCATGGCTCAATCCACACCCAGGGTTCTGTTGAATATTGTCTTCATTTTAAAATGATACATCTTGAATTTAATTTTTTTTTTAAAATGCATACATTTCTGCAGTTTCACAATTTTCAACATCTCAATTTCGTCAGGGTTCATTTTCCCACTCCTGGGTTATTTATAAACTGCCTTCAAATTTAGGTTCTGCAATGCAGATACTTGCATGTGTTCAGAATTAAGAGAGCCGGTCTGGTCTAGTGATTAAGGCATCAGGCTAGACACAAGGAGACTAAGTCCTAATTCCACTTTAGCAAGGAAAGCCAGCCGGGTAACTTTAAGCCAATCACGAGGAGGCTGAGAGTTCTAGTCCCACCTTCGGTATGTGACTTTGGGCCAATAATTCTCTCTCAGCACAACTTAACCTCATCAGACTGTTGTGGGGAAAGCAGGAGGAGGAAGATGTGCTGGATGTTTTCCAACTTGAGTTATTTGTAAATAAATAATAAAGGTGGGATACAAACAACAAGTAAAATAAAATCATCTGTTAATGCAGGGGTGTCCAACCTTGGCAACTTTAAGACCTGTGGAACTCCCACAATTTCCCAGGTAGACATTTTGGCTGTGGAATGTTGGAAATTGAAGTTCATTAAATCTTAAAGTTACCCAGTTGGACACCCCTGCTTTAAAAGATCAGAACAAAAATGTACTGTAACAATGGAGCAAACTTCTCCTTCTAGGATCCACCAGACTCTATGGAAAGCCCACAAGCCACACATTAGCTTAAGAAGACCCTAACAGGAAGAGCTACTTAGCCATGTGACAGACTGGCTAGCCCAGGGATCTCCAAACTTGGCAACTTTAAAAAGTATGGACTTCAATTCCCAGAATTCCCCAACCATTTAGGAGTTGAAATCCACAAGTCTTAAAGTAGCCAAGTTGGGACACCTCCGAGCTAAACTCTTTCTTCTTGAAGGCTTTCAGATGGGGACTATGGCCATATCTCAAGGATGACTGAACATATTCCTTAATTGAGCAGGGGCCTGGAGTAACATCCCTTCTGACCCATACATTCATTGCTAGCCTTATCCTCCAGGAATCTAGTTAATTCTTTTCCACAACTGGCAACCATCAATACATCTTGTGCTAGCAAAATTTAAAATGTAACAAATCATCGGCTTCTATCTGTTCTGGATCTCCCAAGATTTAACATCATTTAATGTCAATACAGTGAGGAAAAAAATGATAAGCACTTTCTTTATGCCTTGTGTAATTTTAAACCCTTCTATCATGTTCTCCACTTTGTCTTTCTTCTAATAAATAATACATCAGATGTTGTAAACATGATATCTACCTCTACATTAAGGGATCCCTCTTATCCTATCCTAGCTAGCTATCCTAGCTAAATCTTCACTTCTGTGCAGTTAGCATTATTGCAGTGTTTCTAATGTAAAATTATTTCTTAGTCATATCATCTATAACATTTCTATCTATGGCCTCACTATGGTCCAAATGATCAGAAAGATTTTTTGCAGTGCCAGCAGTCTTCATCTTTTCCTCGAGCTGGCTAGGATTCCTCCCAGCTAATCAGCAGGGGAGCACTAAAACGGCAGGTAAACTAATGTTTCATCTCCTCCTTTGTCCTTTCTTCACTGCTGTTAAAAGAAAAAATGTAAAAGGGGAAAAAAAGCTGCATGTTGCAGTGTCAGAAAGTGAGAGAGGAACAGTGGCAAACCAGCATACCAACAGTCCTCAATTTACAACCATTTGTTTAGCAACTGTTCAAAATTACAACAGCACTGAAAAAAGTGATTTACAACTGGTCTTTACTCTTATAAGCATTACAGCATTCCCATAGTCACATAATCAAAATTTTGGGTGCTTGACAACCGGCATGTATTTAGTGTCCCAGGGTCTACTCTACTCTATTCCTACTCTATTCCTACTCAACTCCAACTCCAACTCCTATTCCTACTCCTACTCTGTTCTGTTCTGTTCTGTTCTATTCTCTTACTCTACTCTACTCTACTTCTGTTCTATGCTATGCTACGCTATGCTACTCTACTCTACCCTATTCTATTCACCATGCCAAAACAGGTTGTAAAATTGGGCATGGCTCACTTAACAAATGCCTTGCCCAGAAACAGAAATTCTGGTCCCAATTGTGATGCTAAGTCAAGGACTATCTGTAGCTTCTTTGCTTCTGAGGAAAAATGAGACCTCAAAATGATGAAGAACATTCTCCCAGCCAAGGATCAGGTGCCCAGATCTCAGCTATGGCGGAAAAACCACAACACTGTTGCCGCTGTTTCCCCAGAGCAAAAGATTAACTATGATATCTGTAAGCTGCCCAGAGTTGCCTTATCGAAGAGATGAGAGGTATATAAATTTAATAAATAAACAAACAATAACTTCTGAAGTCAATTGAATCAAAGGGCAAAGTGTGTCAGGAACCTCAGAGCATCATGGGATGTACAAGGCCAACAGTAAAGTTTTTTTTTAAAAAAAAACACGGAATTAAAAGGTTGTCCAAGTTGTATATTACTTTGCAAATCTGAAAGTTTGCTCCCATAAAGATGCTAGAAACCCAGATGTCTCCAATCTGTTAACATGGTCCAAAACAAAAAGAAGTACAAAGCAATGTATCTAAGGGCAAAATCTTTTGGGCGATATAAAACAGTCATTCTTTCAGATATAAAATGGCCACGCTTTCAGACAAAGAATCTGAAATGTCAGGTAGATATATGTTCTCCAGCAGAAAATGCACACAAGCAAGGGATTTGTGTAACCACATGTGGGTTTTTTTGCTAAGCGTATTCCTCTTATGAGTTCACAGGAGACCCCACAGGAACTCTGGATTTTAATAAGAGGGTTATTTACAAAATAAATAAAAACGCAAAACGCTACACATTCATAGCCCACAAAGCCAAAGGTTGCAACATTTGTTTTATTGATAAACAGTCACTTTTATTAAGAGGGAAAGAAAAAAGTAAGGATAAGTCAGACCTGCAAAGGAAGGGGTAAGGAGTAACAGAAAGCAATCACAAGCTGCTTTTTTTTTACTGCAGTAAATAAAACTTGTTTTTATAGCCAGTCGAAATTACCTTTCCATGGAGTTGAGAAAGTAATTCAGTTTGAATCACTTCCTCATAAAGGCTAGAGGTTTTGAGGACCACAAATGCTTTACCTGCTTTTTTTTAAAAAGAAAAAAATGGCAGAAAATGAGAAATAAACCAAGTTTAACAACATGACATGCAGCAAGGACAGAATTTCCTTTGCACAATACACATCCAATGAAATCAAGGGAAGAGTCACGAACTGCCACCCTGCAGACACAAAGTGTTTTTTTTTTATGATTGCCATCAGACTTTTGTTTAGAATTCCTACTCTCTTAAGAATGTCACCAACATTTGGAGTCTCTCAGGATGTGGCAAAAGAAAGCAAAGGTAATAGGCACCATGGATGCAATCCCAAAACATCTGAAGCACCACTTGAACACCATTGGTTTTGACAAAATCACCATCAGTCAACTGCAAAAAGCAAATCTACTTGGAACAGCTTACATCCTGAGATGACATCTTTAGCACCATCATACAAGAACATCTGCTATTGCCAGGACCTTAGAAAGGACTTGATAGGTGGATAAAAAAAATGCCAGTTCATCTAAACATCTGGCTGGCTGCACTAGCAATCATAATAGATTTTTGTCTGGCAATGGAGATCCAGTCTGATATAGTAGTTAAGAGAGCAGACTTGAAACTAGGAGATTGTGAGTTCTAGTCCTACCTGAGGCATGAAAGCCAGCTGGGTGACTTGGGGCCAATCACCAGCAGACAGTGAGTTCTAATCCCCCCTTAAGCATAAAGCCAACCAGGTGATTTTGGGCCAATCACTCTCTAGGAAGGAGGGAATATAAACATTTTGAAAACACTACCAAGAAAATTGCTAGGACTCATCCAGGCAGTCACTAGGAATGCACATGTGCGCACGCACACACAAACACACACACTTGGGCACAAAGAGAGTCTACAAATGGTGGGGGTAGAAAGGCACAAAGGTTTTGCTCAGACAAAAGCCCTAAAGAAAATGCTGAAGCTCCATTATTCCAAATATGTTCAAAAATCATGCAAAGGATATTGGAAGAAAAAATGAGTTGCATTATAGAATTTAAGATTAGTGTATTCCAAAAAGTACCTTTTTCTCTGATGTTTAAGCCATTGTAGATGGTGTAATATCAATTTTAAACAAGGATAGAGCAATCATTTTAGGCTCTTTGTTCCATTAGCATTTTTATGACCATGTAAGTTTTTTTTAAAGCTCTTCCATCCTTTAAGATTTCAAAGAGATGCACGGTTTCCCTTCATATGTAGAGGAGCCCAGAAATAACAAAAGCCATTCTTTGCTTGCTTGAAAGTAGTCCATGCAAGGAAAATGACTAAGGCTTTTCTAACATAATATTTTGCTACTACAGCTATTGTATAAAGACATGACCAGGCATTTGAAACCTTCTATTCATTCAATTCTTGAAGAACTCAATGAACAAATTACTGAAGAGAGATCCAGCCTAGAATTAAGGAGAAATTTCCTGACAGTGAGAATAATTAGTTAGTGGAGCAGATTGCCTCCAGAAGTTGTGACTCCTTCCTCACTGGAGGTATTTTAAGAAGAGATTGGACAGCCATTTGTCCAGAATGGTACATGGTCTCCTGCTCAAGTAGGGGATTGAACTAGAAGACCTCCAAAACCCCTTCCAACTCTGTTATTCTGTCTCTAAAGATACCAATATCCTGAGCATGGGTCTCGGTTAAAGCTACCAAAATCTGAGAGGCTGTCACAGATAAGAAAGGACCAACCTATTCTCCAAAGCACAAGAGGGCAAGACGAGAAATAATGGGTGGAAACATATCAAAGAAAAATCCAACCTAGAGAAATTGTCTGACAGTGGGACTAATTAAACAGTGGAACAGCTTGTCTCCAAAAGTTGTGGTCTGGAGATCCATTTGTCTTGAGCAGTGGAGGCTGCCCTGCTTAAGTAGTGGTCAGACTAGAAGATCTCCCAGGTCCCTTCCAACTCTATTATTCTGTGTTCTGTAAGTTCTTAGGTCCCATTAGGACATTATCCATTGGACCTTACCTTTCTGAAAATAATAAAAGTAAAGTATCTTCTCCTTCCTCCACTTGATAATGTGGTTAGATTAATACATAATAATATTAACACCACCACTATCCCATTCTTTGACTTTTAAATTGTTCATATGTTGTCTCGTTTTTATGACTGCTTATCTTGAGTGCCCTGTGGGTTAAAAGAGAGAGCATAAATTGAACTAATAAACAAAAAACTATAAAGCATAAGACCGTGCTAGTTGTAGCAATACCTCTGGTGGTGAATGTTATTAAACGCTCAGATGAGGAGCTCTATATTGAACAGATGATGGAGACTTAAGAATAAATTACCGAGCAGCATGAAGGAAAATTTGAAATTGCAAAATTAGTTTCCAGTTGGTAAATCATTTCTTGGAGTGTCAGCATATTCTGCAGGATTTGTTCTTTTCAGCCTTTGGAGATATAAACACATATTGTCTATATAACTGGAATTGCACTGAATACTGCATTTATACCATCTAGCCTCTCACAGCCATAACAAAGCTGTTTTCCCATCTTTATTATAGTGATATAATAAATCTGAATAAATATACATTTTTTTCCCTCTGGAATATTGCAATCTTAAGGAATTTAGGCACGAGGCTAGAAAGTGGGAGACCGTGAGTTCTAGTTCCATCAAAAACAGTTGGATGACTATGGGCCAGGCACTCTCTCTTAGCCCAACTCACCTCACAAGGTTGTTGTGGTGGGGAAAATAGGAGGAGGAAAGTGTGTTGGATATGTTGAGTTATTTGCTCTCTGCTCAAAAAACAAGAGCAGTGCTTCATCTGAAATAAATTTACATGCTGTAATCTAGAACATTCTTTCATTCATTTGTTTTCTGCTGATCATGTACATAATGAATCATCCCTGCCACAACCCAAAGTTCCAGAACCCCAAAGCATGCTCTGTTCACCACTCCATAAACAAAGGTAGACTAAAGTACTCCTGTTCACATTTTATTACCAATCATTGGTGTCGCAGTGGTTAAAGGGCAGCATTGCAGGCAAATTGGCCACAGCCTAGAGTTCGATCCTAATGAGGCTCAACGTTGACTTCAGTCTTCCATCCTTTTGAAGTTGGTCAAATGATGACACAGATTACTGGGGACAATATGCAAATAATGCTTACATTGTAAACCACCCAGAAACAAGGCAGGACAAGAAGCATTGGATGGAAACAAATCAAGGAGAGAAGCAACTTAGAACTAAGGAGAAATTTCCTGAAAACTGCTTCTCCAGAAGTTGTGAGTGCTCCAACACTGGAAGTTTTAAAGAAGAGATTGGACAACCATTTGTCTGAAATGGTATAGAGCAGGGGTGTCAAACTCACGTCATCACGGCGGTGTCATGTGACGTATCAGGACTTTTTTTTCCCCTTCGCTAAACCAGGCATGGGCATGGCCAGCACGTGATGCATCCGGCCCGTGGGTTTGACAGCCCTGGTATAGCATTTCCTGCCTGAGCAGGGGGTTGGACAATTAGAAAACTTCCAAGGTCCCTTCCAACTATGTTATCTTATCTTGTCCTGTCCTGTCCCAATTCTGATCTATGTGATATAAAGCACTATGGGGCAAGGATATAAGGATATAAGCCTAAATGCTATTGCTATGATCATTAATGTTTGGTGAAATATTTTTGGAGCGGCAGACAACAACTTAATTAATATATGCTTTTAAAAAAGAAGAAATGGAAAAGATATGTTACTCTATACAACCAACAATATTAAGCCCCAAACCTTCATTGAGGTTTTGACTAGCAGATATCAACCATCTTTTAAGTGGGAGGGAGATAGTATTTTTTTTTTCAGGAATCCAGCTGATAGCAAATTTTCTTAGTGATTCATTTCATAGTCTGCAGCAGAATGAAGACAAATATAAGAGCTGGTTCCCCAACTGATAAAGATTCAGGAGGCCATTATGTTAATAGTAGTAAAGCCCATTCAATAAATCTTGCTAAAGAGAACTGTGTGAGAATTGTGCTTGGAAAGAATCACTTTTCATTTTAAGCAGCTGCCACACAGCTTAATAACAAAAGAAATTACCGAGTGCCAACACAAAAATATACATAGGAGAGAAACAAGCTCCTTCAAAAGGGATATGTAATAATCTGTCAGCACCGTAGAAGTAGAAGCCATATCAAAACCAGATTCCAACTTACTCTTAAGATTAGAGGCATTTTGAATTATTCAATCTCAACGATTGTCAGTAAAAGAGCTGATTATATTCAGTTTATATAGCTTTCATATTCGCATGTGTAACCATAGTTGCCGGTGACTTACGGCGTAACTTATGAGATTTCCAGAAAAAAATAATAATAATAAAGGAAGACATGACAGAATGTGCATGCTTTTGTTTCAGAATTGCGAGTTATGATCTCTTGTTTGCTATGATGGATTCTGCACAACAATATGAAGCAATAAGAAACTATCGGGTCAAACTATCCAAGAGTCTTTATAGGTTACTCAATTTCTGCGGCTAAGTGAGACATTTGTTGTGAATTTTGCAACCTTTTACAATCTTTCTTGCCACAGTTGTTAAAGTGAATCACTGCACTTGTTAAGTTAGTAACAACGGCTGTTAAGCCAATCTGTCTTCTCCGTTGACTTTGCTTGTCAGGAGGTCACAGAAGGGACCACGGGACACTGCAACTGTCATAAATAGAAGTCAGCTGCCAAACGTCTGAATTTTGACTATGTGACCATGGGGATGTTGCAACGGTTGTAAGTGTGGAAAACTAACATAACTCTTTTTTTTTTTCAGTGCCATTGCAGCTGAAAATGAATGGTTATAAGTCAAGGACTACCTGTAGTGCAAGAAGCCCCTACTATCTACAACTTGCTGTCACAAGATAGCTCAAGACAAGTTCTTGGTGTTCATAAAGAAAATGTCCCCCAGTGATTTCTGTGTTAAGAAAGATGGTATTCATCCAAAATGCAGTTAGGGTAGGGATTTCAGAGAAGAAAGAGGCAATTGCAAAGTCCGATTAAACTTTGGAATTGCTGTTATAAATAAACCTAAATGCGATGGGAGGGAGGGGAGGGGAGGCAGGTTTGGTCCCTAGCCAAAAGCAAGGACAATTAAAGGTTCTCTCTCTCTCTCTCTTCAAGAATAAAAGCTTTGGAACTGACAAAAATTATTCCCTAGATGCTGAAATAAAGAAGCTGCCTGAAAGGAATGACCTAACGGAGTATGAGTAGGCCAAGCATTAGATTGCTCTATTTTAGAAATATCCAACATCTCAAGAAAAAGAATGGAAAACCAAATCCTTTCCTACTTTAGGAAAGCTGGCATATATGGAAATTTGAAATGACTTTAGGGATGGCCTTCCAAGAACCTGTCCAACTGCCCAAAACCCCAGAAAGCTACTCTTGTAAGTTTTCTATTCCTTGAAGCTTTAAGGATAGGAAAAAGGAAACACAGAAATATAATGCAGGGTCCTACAGTGGTGTAAAATAGTTTTGGACTGGATAAATCCAGTTTGAGGATCTTACAGGATAACAGAGTTGGATGGAATCTTGGAGGTCTTCTAGTCCAACCCCTTGCTCAAACAGGAAACTCTATACCATTTCAGAAAAATGATTCTCCAATCTCTTCTTGAAAATCTCCAGTGTTGGAGCACCTACAACTTCCAAAGGCAAGCTGTTCCACTGATTATTTGTTCCAACTGTCAGGAAATTTCTCCTTAGTTCTAGGTTCCCTCCTTGATTAGTTTCCATCCATTGCTTCTTGTTCTGCCTTCAGGTGCTTTGGAGAATAGGTTGACTCCTTCTTCTTTACGGCAGCCCCTTAGATATTGGAACAACATTATCATGTCACCCCAATCATCTTTCTGTTCATTAAACCTAGACATACCCAATTCCAGCAACTATTCTTCATATGTTTTAGCCTCCTGTTCTCTAATCATCTTTGTTGCTCTTCTCTGCAGTCTTTCTAGAGTCTCAACATCTTTTCTATATATCGTGGTGACCAAAACTGGATGTAATATTCAAAATGTGGCCTCATCAAGGCATTATAAAGTTATATTAATCTTGATTCTATTCCTCTGTTAATGCAGCCTAGGAGTGCCTTGGCTTTTTTGCAGCTGCAACACATTGCTGGCTCATACTTTAGTGATTGCCCACTAGCACTCCAACTACTATTGAACCAGGTACCACCTATTCTATACCTGTGCATTCGGTATTTCTTGCCTAAATGCAGAACCTTATTTTTCTCACCTCTGAATTTCATTTCGTTAGATGGGGCCCAGTGTTCAAGACTGTCTAGATCTTTTTTGTATCTTGAGCCTCTCTTCTGGAGTGTTGGCTATATCTTCTTCTCAACAGTTCTTCTATGGTGGATTTGTTTCAGGAAGAGCTAACTCATAACCTATTAGAAACATTCAATTCTGTCAAACTAGATATTTTGCAAATGTAACATGCGAGCAAAATACTTACCTTTGAATCATTAAAGCAGCCACATCTTTGAATCATTAAAGCAGACGCATTTGGACAGCTGCCTTGTAAATACTTTTGACTATAAGGTTGTGCATTTATGGCCACTTAGCTTCACTGGGAAAAACCTCTAAAGCAAGGTAGCTAGGCAGGCACATGTAGGCAGAGATAACCCACAGAATCCTATTGAACCACCACACAAGAAGGCTGCTTTAATCATTAAAGAAAGAAAAAAGAAACCGCTTTGTACACATTCCTACGCATTACAGAATGGCATTCAGTGGATTTGCACTATGCAAATAAATTTAAAAGGTACTTGTGAAACGCCACGATTAAGCTGAAAGCCTTCTTTTATAATAGACAATCCTGTTAAAAATTATGCAGGAAAGACTTGGAAAATTTAGTCTTTTAATGGGCAATCTCAGATTCCCTCACTTCACAGCACTACAAAACAAAACAAAAAGTTTAATTCCTTTTTATTAATATTTGCCTGTATGTTGTAAATGGATTTCTATTTATCTTTGAGTTATTGTTTCTGCCCCCTTGTTATCTCTGGACAGGCTACGTTATAAATGCAATAGTGCCTCCTACTCATTGTTAATTGGTTCCAGGAGGTGCGATAAGTACCAAAAATGATGAGTACCAAACAATCTTTTTTTTTTTTCTCATATGGAATAATGCAGTAACACTGACAGGTTCTAGCTTGTGCATTGAGTACCAAGCAGATTGTGAGTACCAGGACAAATTTTTTGAGTCAAAATGTACCAAATGAGGTGTGTTTCAAAGCAGTGGAGTACCAAGATACTACCGTAAATAAAATTCTCTGTGAGACCAGCATCCCTGCAGGTGTTACATGTGGCTTTAGCGAAAACTGAAACACAGCTCTTATATACTGAGCCAGTTTCTGCAAGATTAGCATCCAAGACCTAATATAGTTGACATGGTTTAACATGTACTAAGAAAAAGTCCTACAGCATGAGGAATCTTACCAACCACCCAAATCAAACACTTGAAATTGCCTGAAAGATGACCCTTAACCAGATGGCCGAATTAAGGCAATTAATGGTTAGGGGGATGAGATTCCTCTTTCAAATTTTATGATGGCTTTAATAAACGAAGCTTCTTTGGAAGGGGGTTTTTTTTGTGTGTGTGTGTGTTTGTTTTAACAAATATAGAGAACTTCTTCGATCAATGGAGCATTGTCCTCCAACAGATAAGTGGATAGCAGTGTTCTCCAAAAACAAAGTTGCACTATAGATCAGGGGTGTCAAACTCGCGGCGAAGGGGAAGAAAGTTGCTGTACGTCACGTGATATTTAGCCCATACGGATGCTAAAATGATTAAAGGAAAAAGTATGGTGTTGGGCTACAAAATGGATTGCCTTTTCCTGTCGTAGTGCTACTTTGATTTGTACATACGTTCGTAGGAATCTCTATTCTACTGGATCCATATCCCTAATTTTGCTGAGTGTGCAAATTGGAGCTGTAGCCTTCTATACCAGGGCTGTCAAACTACCAGCCCATAGGCCAGATGCGTCACACGCTGGCCATGCCCGCCCCTGATTTAGCAAAAGGGGGGGGAAGTTGAGATACATCACATGCTGACGTGACGCCATGAGTTTGACACCCCTGCTGCAGATGAATCAACCACCCATCATTTGGTGACTCCAATTCTAAAGGTAATGGATAACCTCCACTATGAATTGCTATCAATAATCTTATATCCCCGTTTTGGGCACTCTTTTGCAAGGCCCTGAAGACCTGCTTTTGCCAATGATTCTGGGGAACCCAGAGTCAGATAGAGCCCATCAAGTGTCTTAGTTGACTTACTAATTGTGGTTGACATGGGGGTGAGGGAGTTATCACTTTTTATTGTTTTTATATGAGATGTTTATCTTTGTAAGCCCACCGGAGTTACTGAGAACGGGCCATATACAGGCAGTCCTCCATTTCCAAGAGTCCATTTAGTGACAGTTCAAAGTTACGATGGCATTGAAAAAAGTGACTGATGACTGCTAATTCGCATTCACGTTGCTGTAGCCCCATGGTCACACGATCAAAATTCAGATGCTTGACAATTGGTTCGTATTTATGATGGTTGCAACGTCCCCTGGGGTAATGTCGTCCCCTTTTGCGACCTTCTGACAACCAAAGTCAGTGGGGAAGCCAATGGGTATTACCAACTTAACAACTGCGGTGATTCACTTAACAACTGTGGGAAGAAAAGTTGAAAAATAGAGCAAAACCCGCTTAACAAATGTCTCGCTTAGCAAAGGAAATTTTGGGGTCAGTTTTGGCCATAAGTTGAGGTCTATTTATAAATTTTCTTTCGTAAACAAAACAAATAAATAAATGCCAGTTCTAAACAGATTGCAATAGCATGAAGATTATCAAACACTGACATTACAAGATAGTTTTTAATAATAACACAATCCTTAGTGGGTTACCATACTTCTGCCACGCGCCTAGGCTTAACAAAATTCAATCACCATTATATTCTCATTTATTTCAAGACAGGGTGGATCTGTACTCTACCGGTGAAACTAAGCAGGTATTTGAGAAGGAGGATTTCTACATCAAATTCAAATCAACCACCTCAATTTCAAGCTTTAATCTAATATTTCAATCTATATGTTGAAAGCACTGAAGTAGGTCATTTCAACCATAAAGTCCAATCTTAATTGAAAATTAAAGCATTCCCAGCAAGTGTCCACAGAGCCTCCCTTTGAATACTTCTACTTAAAAAAAAAAAGACCTTTCCACTTTCGAAGTTATTTAAAGCATTGTCAAACAGCTTGTGATGCTAAGATGTTTTTCCTAACATTCAGTCTAAATACCTTAATTCAAATCTGTATCCTCTACTATGGATGATAAAAAAAACATCCCTTGGGTATTTTATATTTCTTTAGGCATCATAGTATAACATTAATCTCACCTTCTAATTATCATATTTCCTTGGCAAATATATATGCTTAAAACATAGTGGTAATCATTATCCTTGTAAATCAGTTGCAAAATTCCACGTAATATCCAAAAGAACTATTTCCAGTTATTCATCAATTTCCTCGATGTAATGTATGCACACCATAATTCGTGCAACCTAATTGTGATGCTTGCAATTTCCCTGAGATCACATGATCATCTTTTGTGACCTCCTGACCAGCAAAGCCAACGGGGAACCCAAACTCACTTTAACAACTTAACAATTGCAATAATTCACTTAAGAACCGTGGCAAGAAAGATTGTAAAATGGGACAAACCGTACTTAACAAATGTCTCACTGAGCAACATAAATCTTGGGCTGAATTGTGGTTATAAGCTGAGGACTACCAGTACAGTACTATCTCTTTAAAGGCCCATATTCATACTACTTCTCCATTTCTATACATGCAGTTTTCTCCCACTCTTTTTCCCCCAGGAAGTCAGGATACTGCCTCAAGAGAAAAACCCAGCAGCTGATCTCCCATACTTGCCATGGTGTTTGCTTTCCTGGGCAATTTCTTAAAAGCAAAACTAATTGCCGGTTGAATTGCTAAACCAGCTTCCTGCACGGTCCTCTTCTGGGAAATTTCAACAGCGCTTATTTGATTGATAAATAAATAATAATGGGTTTGGGTTTTTTTACACAGCCTTTGTTTCCTACTTTGGTGTAAAGTTCAGACAATGCAATGATTTATTCATCTAGATGTAAAATGACTGCATGACCAAGTTCAGGTTTTATATGAAGGGTCAACATTTGGTCTAGTGGTAAAAGGCATCAGGCTAGAGACTGGGAGATTGTGAGTTCTAATCCTGCCAGATGGATTTATGACTTTAGGACAACCACTGCCTTAGACATGAAAGCCAGCTGGGTGACTTTGGACCAATCACCAAGAGATGGTAAGTTCTAGTCCCACCTTAGACATAAAAGCCAGCTGGGTGACTTTGGATCAATCACCAAGAGATGGTGAGTTCTAGTCCCACCTTAGACATGAATGCTAGCTAGGTGACTTTGGGCCAATCACTAAGAGATGGTGAGTTCTAGTCCCTCCTTAGACATGAATGCCAGCTAGGTGACCTTGGGCCAATCACCAAGAGATGGTGAGTTCTAGTCCCACCTTAGACATGAAAGCCAGCTGGGAACTGTCACTCTTAGCCCAACTTACCTCACTGGATTGTTGTTGTGAGGAAAATAGAAGGAAGGAGGCATATTGGGCAAGTTCACTGCCTTGAATTATTTATAAAAATAATAAAGGTGGGATAGAAATAAACCACCTTAGTTCTAATTTCACGTTTATAAGATCAGCAGTGAGGGAGTGTTTAGAAACTCAATTCTGCTCCTATCTCTCTAAAAAGGAAAACACAATGATCTCAATAATGAAAAAGTAGGATCTTAATTTCCACTTGTTAGGGCCTCAGCTTTTATTTAAAAAAAAAAATAGTAATCAGCTTTTTCTTGTCCTAAGTAGAGAAAATATTTTTAGCCATAAATTATAAAAATGAGAAATGGAGGGACTAAATTCATCAACAACATTACACTAGGGCTGAGCTGTTTGCAATTATCCTCCATTGTCTTCCTAGGTCCTAGCAGCCAAACCATTGAATTAAATCAAACACAACCTTTTCTAGGAACACAAAACTGTATTTTCATAACCCAAATTCAGGAGTGCAAGTTGTACCGGAAGAATCCTCTATACTTATGGTAGAATGAGGTGCCGAGACAAAGTCTGTATTTCCTACCTCTACTTATGTCCCTACACACTTGCTTGGAAAGGCTGGGCAGAGATTTGAAGGGCAGATAAGAGGCAATCACCATCAAGGATGGTTGGTGGAATCCAGAAATCACCAGCATGCAAAGTTCACAACATGCACTAGAAAAGGGACAGAGCTTTTGATTGTGTGGCTATCATCTTGTTTCTCACATCTCCAACGGATGTTCCTGATCACAGCATTGGCCTTCGTCCTTCTGTGCAGACTCTGGATCTTCTCGACTTTCAAGGAAGACAGCAGGTTTTGCTTTCCCAGGACAACATGCAACTATCCCATATAAACAAATATCCACAGTGTTATAACCTCTGAATTATACAGACAATAGATGATAGCTACTTTTTCGCAAAGCCAGGCAGGTAAAAGTCTGCAAAATAAGTTGTTTGAATAACAGAGCATCCCATTTTGGGGGGCTATAGACTTTAATCAAGCTTCTAATTAACTAAGCTTCTCTTGATTAAAAAGTCTCTAACTTACTTTATTAAGCTATTGGAACGATAGTGTATCACTGCGAGAGGAAATAAAAGTTTTAGATGGCTTTTTTGTTGAAGAGGAAATGGTGTGTCTAGTGTTCTTAAATTGTAAGTTAAGCTTCTGCAGTTACGATTCAACAAAGCAAGCACAACATACTAGAGATGTCTGGCAGACACAACAATGTCAATATGCCATCATTTTGTTTATTTGAAATGGGAAAAATGGGGAAGGGTTATAAATCCCTTATAGGGATAGATAGATAGATAGATAGATAGATAGATAGATAGATAGATAGATAGATAGATAGATAGATAGATAGATAG
>JANHFL010003386.1:119934-135680 GCA_032468155.1 Oxyrhabdium leporinum
CAATTTGTCAGAGAGATCTTTGTGCAGCCATGCTGGTTTCTTATTGGATTTTTTGTTTTTCTTTCTCAGTGGTATTGCGCTGGTCTGGGCTTTTATGATCGTATTTTTCAGTGTTTCCCAAGACTCTTGGGTTGTTTTTGCTTTTAGGATTTTCATCCAAGGAATCTTTCCTAAGTTCTTTCTAAGTTTATTAAAATAAGCTCTTTTACAATCTAAGACTCTGGTGTCATTATGTTATATTGCTTGTGTTTGTATTATGTTGAATTCTAGTATGACATGGTCACTCTCACCCAAGGTTTCTATAGTTTCAACTCCCTCTATCACTTCTTCTGTTTGTAAGAATTACATCCAGTATGGCTGTCCCTCTAGTTCCCTCCTCTACCTTTTGGACAACAAAGTTGTCAACTAAGTTGGTTAGGAACCTATTTCCTCTGGAGCCAGTAATTATTGAGGAAAATTGTCAGATCAAAGTCTTTTTTTTTTCATGACTCCAGCATGCCAATGACTCATTTTCTGTCTAATTGTATTTTTTTTTTTAAAAAGTTACAATCGCAAAGATAAAAACTAATAGAAACATTAAGGGAAAAAAGTGAAAGGTACAGAAAAGAAAAGTGCACACAAAGAAAATATAGAGAAAAAAATAAATGTCCAGCTCCAGGGAAATCAGAAGAGCCAAGCACTTCAAACGAGTATAAAGATTTGTTGCAAGCTTAAGTGCTCTACAAGAAACTGACCAATAAGGGATAAGAGAGGAATTCAAGGTGGGCTGGACTTAGATCTCTTGTGGGCATGCAGGGACTCGTGATTTATGACATATTTGACCTCTCCCTCTTGCTCAATCTAGTCATCTCCTACCATAATATAGCAAAGTGTGTGTGTGTGTGTGTGTGTGTGTGAAGCTTCCCCCTTCATCACAAGTATAAACAGTTTTAGTAATAGTAACTCGCCACCTTCTCATGAGATATAAAAAATGATCTCTTCTTTCCATGTCTCATTTATTATCTATAAACAAATTCTTTAAAACTCCTCATTCATTCTTAGTCAACAAAAGTCCATTAAGAGCTACCAGAGATGACAACATAGTTTAACTTTGATCAAATAAGCCAACTTTACATTCCTTCCTTTTACATTTAACAATTTAAATTTAATCCCTTCAAATAGCATTGTAGAACTTGATTTCTTTTCATGTTTTTCTTTGTCCCTTCCCACAAAATTCTTCATAAATCCTTGTGTAACTGAAGGCTGGATACGAGACATCCTGCATGTCAATGCCAAATGCTCTGCCATCAAATGGTAATCCTTTTCACACATCAGTGCAACATTCTTGTAAAAATATTGGGCACTAAAGCTTCCTGTTTAATGGACCACTACAAGAGGGGGGGGAACAGTTTACAGATGCCTTGAAAGCTTTGCTATTAAAGCATCATAAAAAAATAAAAATAAAACTGCAGGTGAACAACTAATAAAAGTGACCCCATATTGCCCTCAACCCTACTGTTTAAGACAAAAGACAAGAGATTTTGATCCTCCAGAAACTGAACTAAAATGCAGATCTCCCCTATTTGCACTGGCAATGCAGGCAGAGAAGTTGGAGTTAAAATCCTACAACCCAAGAAAAGCAAGGTTTATTTCATCAATAGCATTGTATGCCAAAAAAACTAGACACGACGAGAGTTTTCCCCCATGCCATCACTCTGCTAAACACACAATTCTCACAGCACTGTCTTATGACTAAGGCTATCTAATTATAAAGTAGGATTGTATTACTATTATCCTTCTTACCTTTCCTATTACCTACTCCTATTTGGTATCTTACGACTATCACTTTGTTGCTTGTGTCTTATGATGTATGATTGTATGTTATGATTTATGATTTATTATGCTGTTGCTTGGATGTATACTGGGAGCTTACGCACAGGAGGTAAATTCCTAGTGTGTCCAATCAAACGTGGCCGATAAAGAATCTATTCTATATTTTATCTTTGGTTTAGAAAAACAAAGGCAGTTTCTAACTTAGCCTTCCTGCCTTCAACTGTAATTAAAAGTTCAATTTGCTTGGAGCTGCTGGACACTACAAACCACAATTAATTGAAGTAAAAACAGCCCGTCTCCTCCTGGTGGCAGTGACTGAAACAAAGGGAGATCAGGCAGTTTGAATGCCTATGCATTCAACTCTAAATCACGATGTACAAAAAGTTTGTATAGATGGGAAGAAAAGTGGCAACAGTTTTCTAGCTCAGACATACCAAATGTTGGGAAATAAAAATAAATGAAATCTTGGAGAATTGTCAATTCCTCGTCGCAGTACATTCAAGCACAAACTAAACAGGAAAATGAGGCACCCGAGTAGAAATAGCAGATTTCTCCCAGACAGCATACAAATTAATTAGAGCAGCATGTCTTTTCGCGTACAAACTTCAAAAGGTGCAAAGTAGATTTCCTGGCTATTGGCAAACAACATTGGTTACAATGATTTTAAAATGACTTCAGCTTCCATTGATAAAACATCGGTTGTCACCTCCCACGTCTTCTGCAAGAAGACGTCACACAGATAAAGAAGGATTGTCCAGTCTTAGGACCTCGTGCCACAAACGGGAGTAATCCCAAAGGGCGCAATTCACTTCAACAGATCTTGTCAAAACATTCTGCTTATTTTGAGTACAAGCCATGCTATCTCTCTATTCTGAACTACAATTCCTTATAAACCCAGTCAGCATATTCAATAGCTGAGTATTATGGAACATAGTCTCCAAATATATAGAAAGACCAAGTTAAGGGCATATTATCATGGAGAAAATGCAATTACGGGGTCATGTTAAGAACTGACACTGACATGAATTGTAATGTTGACTGGAATCTACTTCTTGACTAATTTATCAGATTTCCCCCCCCCCCCGGCCTTTATTTTTATAAAATGGCGAACATACACAAAACTCCTCATTTTCCTCACAACAACCTCATTTTTGTGTGAAACAGAAGGAAATGAAATGTTGCATGAATATGATTAGAAATAGCAGATAATAGAAAACATTAAAGTTATGTTGGAAACTAGGAATAGTTTACTGCAAAGTTATAATTATATCTGCTGTAAAAGAAAGTAGGAAGTCATTTTTTAAAAAAATTTCTGAACTTTTTTTTCATTCCTTACTTCTGTTCTCTCATCTGCCTCCAACTTAATTATCAGTTCTTGTTAGTTTTTATGTCTTTATTTTAAAATTTAATAGTTATTTTCTTTAAAAATACTTGCTGGCATATAATCAAGATATAAGGTACTATGCTACATATATATATACCTTAAAACGTATGTGGGATTCTGGGAAAAAAAGTGATTTTAGTTGGAAATATGTATGTAAATATGGAAATATGTATGTAAATGAGCAATAGACAGAGACCAATTGTTTTTTTTTAAAAAGTCTTCTGTGAAAATCATCTATTGTTGGGAGAGAAGCTAGTGAGATGGCCATGACATTTTCAATGGAACTTAAGCATTCATAAAACATTCCTTCACAGCCCGAGTTGTTGCTGTGACTTTCCAACAAATGTGGCCAAATTCCTAGCCTCCCTCACCATCAACCAAGATAACTACAAGGATGGAAAGTTGTAGTTCAGCCTCATTTTAATTACACCTGTTGCAAGCCAGCCATCCACTCATCCATCCAATAGAAGGTAGTCCTTGACTTGCCACCACAATTGGTACATAATTTCCCACAGCGAGTCATCGTGAGATCAGATCCAATTTTATGATGTTTACCACAGTCATTAAGTGAAGCACAGGGTTAAGTGAATTACACAGTCATTAAGTGAATCCAGCTTCCTTAATTGATTTTGCTTTTTTGGGAGCCAGCTTGGAAGGTTGCAAATCACAATCCCAAGTTGTGATCATGCCACCGTGTGGATGGCTCAATGGTCATAACTTCTAGGACATTTTGTAAGTCACTTTTTCTGAGGCCATCACAACTTCAGAGAATTGCTAAACCAACAGTCATACGTCAAGGACTACCTGTAACATGTTCTGACTGGTTTGTGCCCCGTTTTTCTGGAATGAAAAATAATGGTCATTGCTCAAAGGTGGCTTAACCTTTTGGTGGACAAGATGCAAATATATTTTGCAGAAAGGAGGTTGAGGAACACATCACGTATAAGTGGGGGGGAAACTTTAAGAAAGACTTTTGACAATGTTGCTATAGTGATTATAGAGTTTATACCAGGGGTCTGTGATGTGTCCATTGATGACTCCTCTGACTCTTCCTCAGAGGCTGGCTCGAGAAAGGATGAGCTCACCCCTGGTGCATCAGGAACTGGGTTGACTGACTCTGAACTGCCGGCTGAAAGAGATTTACAGAGGGCTTCAGCTGAGGACAGTTTACAGGTCAGTAAAAAGGAGGAGGAGGAGGAGGAGGAACTGCCTTCTGTGTTGGATCCAAGAGCATACAGGGCAGAGAAAAGATAAGAGCAAAGGAGATCTGCCAGATTACTCGGAAGAAGGCCCCTCCTGTCTTGATGGGCTGCACCGGAAAGCTATTTATCAGGCAGATAAAGGTAGAGTGAGGCATTGCTGGGAACAATGTGTTTGGTTTATGGCTGCATGTTTGTTTGTGCTTCCTGCTTGACTTTGTGCCTTGGAGACTCTGAACTTCTCTTGCCGAGTGAGCTCTCGTGGATGTACTTTCGGTTTTGCCTGGTGGCTTCAAGTTTGTTTGGTGGACTTACTTGATGGAACAACTCTCTAATGTTTTATGGACTATTGGCCATTGTCTTGTAGATTAATCTTGGCCTGCTTGTGGCTGGCTTTATTTGGGACAATTCTGAGGCTGGGTGAAGGGAACTGCTGAGGAACATGAATAAACCCTCTAAAACACACATGTGTGTGTGTGTGAGTGGGGCAGCACAGGGTCTCAGAAACGGACAACTTTACAACTTGTGGACTGCAACTCCCAGAATTCCTCAGCCAGCATGGGTGGAATTCCAACATGGAATTCTGGGAGCTGAAGTGCACAGATCTTAAAAGTTACCAAGGTTGGACACCACTAGTTTACAGTAATGTTTTCATCCATTCCCCTTTAAAAAAAAAAAGGAGGGGGGTGCGACACACACACACACAACCAAAAATGGCAACAAGCCTTTAGCTTGCAGCACAGATAATCGAAAGACTCTCCAAAAGGCTCAAGTGGCTCATTTATTGCAGGGGCTCCCTTTCTTCCCAGGATCATTTAAAAGGTCACCAATTCCTCACCTGCTGTTTAGCACGTGGATTTAAAAAGTGCAAAGAGGTGACCTCCATGGAAATGAAGTCCTGCCTGAGAAGTCTGTTGAGCCCATCAACTGTAGCCTCACCATCAATTTCTAATTTCTAAAGAGCATTTTGACCTGGAACAGAAAAATGCACAGCAGTGGAAAATGCATTTAGTGGAGTTACTTAGCCATCCTACTATTTAACAGTCGCAACCAGCTGACATTACAGTTTTCAAGCGCTCTTTATATCTTCACCTGCCACTGCATTCGGTACACCAGGCCCTCTGCTCCACCTTGTCTCTCCAGCCAATACAACATAGCACAATACATCAAGTCTCCCATTGTCATAAATCCCCTTCCAGGAGACCAGACTAATTTCATTAATGTCTCAAAAGATGAGGCGGTAAGGCAGGAAAAAACACTGTCAATCAGGGATGGGAAAACAAAGAGAAGAAGTCGAGATCCAAACCCAAAGGAAATCCAAAATACAGGTTATCCTCGACTTACGACCACAGCTGAGCCCAAAATTTCTCTTGCTGAGACGGTTAAGAGAATCCGGTTTCCCCACTGACTTTGCTTGTCCGAAGGTCGCAAAAGGGGAGCACCTGACCCTGGGATGCTGCAACCATGGTAAATATGAGCCAGTTGCCAAGCATCTGAATTTTGATCACGTGGCCATGGGATGCTGCATTGGTTGTAAGTGTCAAACACAGTCATAAGTCATTTTTTTTTTCAGTGCTGTTGTAACATCGAACGGTCACTAAATGAACCGTTGCAAGTCGAGGACTACCTGGACTGATAAAAATACAGGCTTATAGTAATTTCAGCAGAATAAAGCTACTTGCTAGGCTCTCCGCAGCAACAAATAAACTGTGGGAAGTAGGGAGTGGGAAGAATCGAATCAAGAGCACAGAGTCTATGAATATTCCACATGCAATCCCACCTATGCCCACTGAAAGCAGCAGTGAGCAACTGGCTGTTCTAGAGGCAAACAAAAGCATGCGCAGGAGAGCCATTCATACCTCTTTACCCTTATCCATTTATTTAGAAAATGTATTAGATGAGCGATCTTGTCCCTTTGATGGGAAAGAGGTGAAAACAAAAGATACCTGGAAAACTTATGAATAACAGACGTCCCTGCCCATCCACTTCATGGAGAAATGAAATAATCTACACCGATGTAATGGTTGCGTTCTGGGGAGGACCCCTGCCTTGAGACTTTAAAAATAAGCTGCTATCATCCCCTCCCCCAAATAATATGGGTACTTAAGGCAATCTTCTCACAATCTTCTTTTACGAATGGAGATCTTAAGTGCATGTGGACAGATGGGCATCTAGAACACCAGTTGGATCAGTTGGATAATCACCAAGCCCTCTTAGAGAAGGTACCGTAATTCAACATTAATTGAGCAGCTTTGGGAGGCTGCTCATCATCCAAACTCAATACAATTTTACTTTCTCAGTTTCAAGACCAGCAAAGACAACCGAATAAGTAAACAAAGAAGTAAGGCTGGTGGACCCAAAAGACACTCTTAGGAAAAGTGCACGAGAAACGAACGTGTCACCTCCAGGTGGTGAAGACCAACGTGACTATTGCAGATGTTGAAGCAAAGCCAAGACCACAACTCAGTTTTGCAAACTGCAGGGTGTGTTTAATGACAGATCTTCCTGTCGATTTGTGGATGATCTGAAGGTGATCAAGAGTCTGAACCAGAATGGACTTGCAGCTTACTTCAGTTCCCCGTGCCCATAATTCATTACAGTACTTTTTTACTTTTTTTCATCTAGGCCAGGGTGTCAAACGCAAGGCCCGGGGGCCGGATCTGATGCATGGGGTGTTTAGATCTGGCCCGCAGGGCCGCTCTGGAAACAGCGAAGGACTGGCCCATGTTGCAGAGCTCAGTTTTCAATGGCAGAGGGTTGCAGAAGAGCGTTGCAGCTGAAAAGGGAGCTTAGGAGCCCATTTTCTCTGGCAGAGTGCTCAGGCCACCACAGATGCCCCCAACACGAGTGACATCGAGCTGGCCATGCCCACTCTACCCCCAAGGTCAAACACAACCCTGCTGCGGCCCTCAATGAAATCGAGTTTGACATCCCTGATCTAGGCATCAAAATTCTGCTGGATTTCAATTAAAGAAGGTAACCTCCATGAACCCAAATCTTCTCTCACTTGCTCTACCATAAATATTGTCTCCCATATTGACATACTCCATCTTCAGTCCCAAGAAACCAATGCTGAAGAAGTCCATTGCTCTGCTCCATCTACGGTAGAAGTCAACACTCAATTTTAGATGTGTTATCACAAGGCAGTGATCACTCCACTGATACCACTCATAACTTTTCATCAATGTCTTCAGTGGTGTTAAATATTTGTTTATATATTCATGGCACCCTCCTGCTCCCAATCAACTTAACTTGCCCTCATTAACAGCCCAGTAGGATCTGATGATAGACCACATGGTGATGAATACTGTTACATCATTTCATTCATAGAATCCTTCTCAATTGGTTGGGCAGGAGAAAAAAAAAAAGGAGGACTCAGGAAACACACATGCCCCACTTCACAAAAGAAAAGGGGGAAGAAGACAACTACAGAAAAGAATCCTACAGAACAGGAAAAAAAATGGAGAGTATTTTTCCTCCCCAAAGTGATGGGATAAAATATTTTAGAAAAAACAGCATCAACCACTACTTTTCAATCCAAGTGCTCTATGGGCAGAAGAGTAGGCATAAATAATACAGTGATGAAACCTTAAACTGGAGAATATTTAGCAATATAAAACTGTGCACAGAGAGTACCCAGACAGTGTGCTACATTCC
Source organism: Oxyrhabdium leporinum (assembly GCA_032468155.1). Classification (NCBI taxonomy): domain Eukaryota; kingdom Metazoa; phylum Chordata; class Lepidosauria; order Squamata; family Cyclocoridae; genus Oxyrhabdium; species Oxyrhabdium leporinum. Next base: position 127,987 of record JANHFL010003386.1, read on the forward strand.
AGTTGAAGAGATGTCTACCTAAAAGTCCCTTATTTATTTGTGAACAGTCACTGACCTAGGAGATATCAGAAACTACCCAATAACCCAGAGACACACAACCAGCTGAGTTTTCTAGCTGATGTACATGAGAGCAAGTACAGCAGAAATAAGTTAAAACTCAAGAGAAACTAGTAGACATTGTCATGGTGGACAAACTCCTACAGAGAGATATAATAGAAGAAATAAAGATAAAGCCATCCAGGAATAAAATTGTAAGTAGAGAAACAGAGCCCCACATTTTGCAAAACTATAAAGGAAACTTGGTAAGGATAGCCGTTGCAAAGCTACATGTTTCCCAACCTTGGCAGATGTGCTGATCTGTACTCCCTGAAGATGATAGATAGGAAGGCTTGCTAACCAATGATTCGATAGATTCAAGACACAAAGGGTCACAAAAGCAACATTTGAGTAACAGATGTGTCAGAGTCTGAGGATCTTAGCACATGCAGGTTGCACTTCGGGTAGGGAGTGATGTTATAGCTATCGTATGACACCACTAAAGGTGCAGCATCAAGCCACATCCATGCAAACGTCCTTCTGTACAGAGCATGAAGGATATTATAAAAATATCTGGGTGTAACGAAAGCAGTCAAGATGTGGAAATTGGTTTGCCTTTCATAATTTAGGTCCAAGGCTCACTGTTGAAGCGCCAGTAGGGCTTTACCTGCCACCACATAACATATGGGAATAGACCAGTGCTTCTGAATCTCAGCAACTTTAAGATGGTTGGACTTCAATTCCCAGAAATCCCCAGCTGGAAGTTGAAATCCAACCAATTTTCACATCAAGCTTCCTGAAGTCCAAAGAGTTGAAGTCCACCCCTATTAACGCTGCTGAGGTTCAGAAAACACTGGGATAGACAAACCCATCAAATGGCTTAAGCACCCAGCTAGGTTTCTATTGTGTAGCAACTTGGCTGGGTTTACATACAATCCGGTTCCTCTTAATCCACCTTTTTTTAGAATCCTCTTTCTCTAGCAATATGCAAATACAGAGCATCATTCCGCGGGTTGCCCTTAACCACAATGGTAAATAAATGCATAACCTATTGCAGCCCATGTTGTGGTTTTTCAGTTTGCTATTTTGTACTCCCATGGCCATTTGACCCTTGAGGAAACCAACCGGCACATTGCCAGATCAAGCTTTGAAGGCCCTCCTTCTTACAAGGTCCGGTCCGTTGATTCCTATCTCAACCTCTTGCTTTTCCTCTAAGCCACGGGTGTCGAACTCGCCGCGTCATGTTGATGTCACCTGACGTATCGTGATGTTTCCCCCCCCCTTTCGTGGAACTGAGGTGGGCGTGGCCTGCATGTGACATATCCAGCCCGCGGGCTGCCAGTTGGACACCCTTGCTCTCAGCAGACTTCATTTCCCTTTGGCTGAGACCCTATTGGTCAAATCACCTCCCTCCCAATAATTAGAAGAGATAAAACGGTCCAGCTCACCACTCACAGTTCCCTCTGGAGTAAAAAAAACCAAAGACTACGTTTCTTTGCCCCATGCAAACAAGCCGCTTAATTATTTTCATAACTTTAAAAAAGAAAAACAACAACAACACAGACCTAGAGGGAGCAGGAATAAAACAATGCCAAAGATCAGCTAGCATTCTTGGGGATTTAGAAGCCGTTTTAAGAGTTCACAGCATCTCTCTTCACACTCGCACACCCCAAGATGCAAAAAACAAAACAACCAACAACAAAAAAAAAACAACCCCCAGTTATAATCCTACAATTATTGGTAAATCTAATTGGTAGTTTCTCCTTGGCTGTGTTTTCATGTTGTCAGTAGGGCAGTAATGAAAACGAGCACCAGGTTGGAGAACAGAATGTCTGTAGACTTGTTTACCACATATCCGACAACAACGTCTGGTTCAACAGGCATGGCAAAGAGGCAGTGATTTAAGGGGCTCCGAATGCTTCCATGTAACAACGCATTGCATGCAGACACAAGCAAGGGTGAGGGGGCGGCGGGGGGGGGGGAAATCCCAGCCAACAGAAATCGAAGTTTTTTCCCAACAAGAGACGAGGCAAAAAAGTCACAGCGCAAGGAATGGCTGCAACGGAACATTCTTTGGCCAGAGCTAAACAAAGCCCCACATTATCCCTCAGCTACCAGCTTGCAAGAAATACCCTCTCCAAGCGATTAGCCAGCAGAACATTTCAGTTTGGGATTCTTCCTCTTTGCTTTCCAGCTCTTTTCTTTTTTACCCCTCTGGGATACAAAGCTCCCCTTTCCCAATCTGAGCTGCGGGCTCCAAGTAAGTCTTCCTACCTTTGAGGAACTGCTGTCTTCCCATCAGATTCGGAGAAATCAAGGCTGTGTAATCCTCTTCGGAGAATCCTGGTTTGCACGTGGGCCTGACGGTAAGATCCCCATTGTGTGCCTGCAGAGATCAAGAGAAGAACCAAAAAAAGAAAAGAAAAGAAAGGTACCATAAATTGGGTTAAATAAAGAGGGGAAGAGGAGAGAACGAGGGAGGGAGGCAGATGGCTTTTCAAAAAGCCAACATGCAGGTGTCTGCAAACAGCCAAGCTGACACAACAGCAACAGGTACATCATGTCCATAACATATTGCAAGCTAAGGAGCAAAAAAAAAAATCAAAATCAAAATCAAACAACCCCAACAGGAATCCGGCGTATTACTTCCCAGAAGTCTGGATGCTGAAGATAAGTGGGGGGGAAAGAAAAAAATACTAAACGAGGATGGGGTGAGTCATGCAAGCTGCACATGGCAATACTTGCTGTCCAGCAGCAGTAAAGGAACCCTAGTGGCTAGGATCAATACCAAATCAAGTCATGGTTAAGGAAAGAACGACTGGCTCTCGCTTAACACAGAATTGGAAAATCCATTTAATCACCCTGTTTGGCTCTATTTTCCCAACAGTAAGGAACTTGCTGGAGTTCAAGTTCAAGCTACAGCAAGATGCTGTTGGTTTGTATACCCAGACCACGCTTCCCTTAACAAATCAATGTGGAATTGCTGAGCAATCACCAACTGGTAGACAGAGAAAGGGTAAAAAAACTGCCAAGAAGCCGGCCGAACATCCCTGGCTGATCTGCAAAGTGAAATCTAGGAAGGTTAAGACACCACATCACCCCAGAGAAATTAAAAACAAAAAAACGACACAGGCAGATCTTTTGCCTCCTTCCCGTGCTAACTTGCAAAGCAGTTTAATTTTAAGGAGCATCACATATCTATTCCAAACTTTCAATAGGAAACCTCCAGCTTTTGGCTTCATAATCCCTCCCTTTGGGGATACGGACAGATAAAAACAGATCCGTATTCAGATGCAAGCTGGAAAAAAAAAAAAAGGCCAGATTTTTCTCCCCGAGCCTTGAAGAGCTGACTAGGAAAGAATCAATGCTGTTCCTGCCTGGCTTTCCAGGTTTAGCAGCTCAATTTGACTCCAGCTAATATGTCAGCTTGAAACTAAAATGCTGGTTTGCGGGTGACTTGTAAATAATCAGATTCCCATGGTAAGGAAGATGCTAAGATTTAATGCAAGGAAGCGTCCGTTTCATGCTGCTCCGGGGCTCATTTGGAGATATAGATGAGGGCAGTGGGTTCAAAGCAGCCTCAGATCTTAAAACTAAGGGACCTACACCCAGTAGAAATTTTAAACCACTTCCCCAACTGCTTTACACACCCTTTTACAAAAGGGTCCTCTCTAAAGATCTAACAGCCAGGAAACCGAAGCAGATTCAGCCAAGCAGGAATTTTAAATAATTATGAACAGAAGGAATGCCACATAAAAACTAGATGTGTGTAAGAGAGTGTGAGAAGGGGAAGGAGTGAACACAAAGCTCTTCTCCCAGACTGACAAGCTCACTAAGGAAAAATAAAAATCAAGCCTATGTAATCTCTGGCAAAAAAGAAAAAAAAATCATGCCTGAGGGAGAGCAAGTGCCAGCATCTTATCTCAGGAAAGTGAATCTTCCTTGGAGCTTGCTAGTAAAGGAGTTGAGTTTGGATCAAAATCCTTCAGAGGATTCCAACCACTCAGTGATTATGGGGGAACCTAGAGAAAAGAGGGCTACGTGAGTGGTGGGGTGTAATATAGTTTCAGAAAGGCCCTTCTTTGCCCGTCAGTGTTTTCTCTCTATGACCCCAATTTAAGCTCTCCGGGTCTCAGAACAAAAGGGCTCCAGTTGCCTTTTCAAAGAGGGGGTGTGCGCGGAGGGGTAGAGAGACAGAAAAATAGCTCCATCCAGATGCCGCACACTCTGGCCAAGCAGTATGAAACACTTAGGATGCTGTTGTCTAAGATGGGCTCCTCACCCACCCAAAAGTGGGGCTCGAGGCTTCTGAAAGGTTATTCTTTCCGTTGAGAGAAGAGTGGAAAGCATCCTCTGTCGGATTAAAACCGAATCAAAAAGAAACACTTCCAGGGAGCAGCAATAGACCAGTTCTGAAAATGTAAATTTCAGACATCCAAAATGCAGAAGACTAGAGAGCGATGATGGTGATTCTCTTCCACTAGGCAGCTCACGATTCATAGCATTTTACAAGAACACACACTAAAGCAGTGTTTCTCAACCTTAGTCACTTTTAAGACCAGTGGACCTCAGCTCCCAGAATTTCTCCACCAGCCCTGCTGTCTGAGGAATTTTGGGAGTTGAAGTCTACATATCTTGAGATGGACAAGGTTGAGAAACATTGCTCTAAAACAGGGGTATCAAACTCGTGTCGTCACGGCGGCGTCATGTGACACATCGGGACTTTCCCCCCTCCCTTTGCTAAACTGGGCGTGGCCAGCACATGACGCATCCCGGCCCATGGGCCGGGAGTTTGACAGCCCTGCTCTAAAGTTATAGAAACTTGGAGTAAGCAAGCAGAGAAAGTTACATAATAATTCCTATTTTTGTAGCAGAAGGGCCCTACCCACTTTAAAAAAACAGTGTCAGCATAAAATGAGGTGCCCCACATTGTCAGTCCCTATCCTGGATCTAGTGTCTGTTCCAAGCCACCATCCAATAGCTTTGCCCTGCTCTGTGAATGTCCCACTCATTACAGCTAAAGTGATGGATACCCTTCATTAGGTTAGCTGCTGTCCCCATCCCTTTAGATCATGTCACCAATCAGCAGGGAGAGACATCCGCCAATCAGAGCTCTAAAGCCGGAATGGAGGAGAAGGTGTTGATTTCTGGATTCTGGATAAGCTTTTCCAACTTGGTTTCTCTATGTCTCCCATCCATATTCCACTGAGCATCTCCCAAATTAAATAATGGCAGAATATCAGGGCGGAAACAGCCCCATGGAAGAGGAAGGAAACTTATGCCAGGGTTATCCAACAAGTTAAATCCTGCAGAATGAGGAGGTGGGGGGGAGGGAGAGAGGGAGAACTGAAGCAGACTGCAGTTTTATAAGGGAAGGGATTGAACCAGGCAGTGAAACTAACACCTAAGTACCACACGAGCAGAGTCCAGTATTTTTTTTCTTCTTCACATTTTGCAGCTAAGCAAAGCTGAGCTACTGCCTCTTAAAGCAAAAGCTCGTTTCAGAATACCGTTAAAGTGGATTAGTACAAACACACCCTCCTGTCTTATCCAAATAAGGTAACGGAGGTGGTTTTGTTTTGGTTTTTTTGGCTCTGTCTGGTTTATTGGAAGCCGGAGGCAAAGCTAGTGTCACAAGTGCAGAATAGCGTGTGGGAAGAGATGATGGATATAAAACGAAGTCAACAGAGTGCTAAAGTTGAGGGCAAAAGGCCACAGTGAATAGGACCGGGTAATAGTGCAACTAGCAACCAGGAGAGAGGGATCTCTTTATGGCTTCTGTTCTGACACTTCCAAAACACACTTGAATCACACCCACTCCAGGTCAGCTGACCTCACCTCCAAGCAAACCGATGACAAATCATTCCGGATTTAATACACTTGGGAACTATATAGCAGAACCGTGGCACCTTAAGAGGGAAACGTACTACTTCAAAATCAGCACATCCAACAACTTAAAGCTGTACACCCATGGGATGGAGATGAGGACAATGGGAAACACAGTCTGGGAGGCTGCCACGGCAGAGCCATGCCCCGACCACATCAAGAGACAGTTTGGGACAGACTCAGAAGCCATCACACCCGGTTTCAAATATCACTAGCTAGGGTTTATGTATTGTGTTTTCCTCCCTCCTATACAAGTCTTTAGATGCTGGGATTCTCCCTCAAAAAGCAAATCCCTTCCCAAAAGGGTTTGATGGGTTAAAGCAGATGAGTAATGAGCTCCATTAGCCAATAAACACATCTTGCATCCTGCTTTTAAAAGAGCAGCAAGGCTGCGTTCAGACAAGGTATTTCACCAGGCTGGGAAGCCGTGTTTGGAGAGCATTCCTTAAGCGTGGAGTTTTGTTTTTTTTGTTTGTGGGGAAAACCCAACCGCTGTTGAGTTACGATTCCAGCTCAGTGGCCTTGCTAAAGCCCAGACAAGGGTAAATTTACTAACCTAGTTTATAGAATGTTGTGCGAATGCAGCCAGAGGACAATTCCTCCCCCTTCCCCCCACCCCCCAGCCTTTTCTGAAAACAATCAGAATTCTATGCAGAAAAGCCGGTTAAGTTAACACCGAGGCTGTTTAGAGTTAGCGTAACGCCTTTCCAGTCCTTTTTTTTTTTTTTCGTTAACCCTCCAAGCGCGCAACTTCAACGCAAGTCCTAATCTTTTCACCACGCTGGGTGACGCGGCTCACAAAGGCACAAGCGAGACACACGTAAGAAGTTCTGGGAGATTCCCCCGCCGTGAAACTTTTTTTTGTGTGTGGGGGGGGAGCTTTCCGAATTTTCTTTCTTTCTTCGGATAACTCCCTCAAAGGCGTACTTCCTCGGGGCTCTCGCCCGCCTTGCTCCACCGACGGCGCACGTCGGGATGGTCACGCCGGGAGAGACTTAAAAACTCAGGTCGTCTCGCCTTTCCCTGCGATGTTCCGCATTCGCCCAAGCGATGCGGGGGTGGGGGGGGGAGGCACCGCAAAACCCTCCCTCCGAAGGCTTTCTCTCCGCCAAGCGTCAGTGAATAGATGGGGACGGCGAGAAAGCTGTGTGAATGCATCTCAAGCTAGAGAACACAAGCCAGCATTGTTGCAGAAGCTCTGCAAATAGAGAGCCAGCGAGAACTTGGACGGGGGGTTGCGGGGGCGGCGGGAGGGGGGGGGGGTTGCGTGGCGATGCTGGGCAAGAAATATTTGGGGAGTAAAGTGGCAGACTGCTGTGACAGAAGACGGTTATTGACTTTGTCCATTAACCTTTCTGCAGACCAAATGGAAAGCAAGGATTCCCCTGAATTGCTTAATCTACACAAGTGTTGAAATGATAAACCTGGTCACATGTCAGACTGAGGATTATAAACAGATGGCAGGAAGCTTTGTCTACTCAGTCTCTGCATATAATATACATATATATTATGCATGGACAAAGATTCAATATGGACCATTGAATCCCAATCATGTAGAAGCCTGATGCAATACTGAATCTCGTAGCATATGTCTTTTAAGAAATTAGATTACCTTAATATAATACAACTATTACAATAGATTACTATAGCTGGAACTTTGACAGGTCATCAATGAATGGCCAAAAAGAAGGGAATATATCATTACAAACAAGGGAAAAGCAAAGAAGAGCAGAGATTTGCATATAAGTGTGTGTGCTAATCTCTCTCTCTCT
>JANHFL010003387.1:11046-27311 GCA_032468155.1 Oxyrhabdium leporinum
TCTCCCTTTCCCTCTCTGTTTCTCCCCTTTCTCCCCCCCCCCTCTCTCTCACATACACACAGCCAGTCTGTTTTCTGGTCCTGTCAGTCATTCATCCAAGTACTTATCTGCTCCAACCTATCTTAGTTTTCTTTTAATTTATTTGTACAACAAAATAAAATTCATACTGTGTCCTAAATGACTGCAATAAAATAATAGGTGGACAGATCTTGTAAAGTTGAATTCTACTGTTATCTTCCATTAAAAACTTGGGGAAAGTTCCTGACCTTTTATCTGAACTTATTTTATGAAAAAAAATGTTCCAGAAGTCAGAGCTAGACGAGGTTCATTTATGTACGAACTCACGTATTGTTGGGGAAACGAAGCCATTGTGCTAAGCCATGAAATGATTTATTAGGGCAAGCGTGTTATATAAGTACACCACTGGAGTTTTCTTAATCCAGGTTTAGGATTTAGTGTGTTGTGAAAGTAAAGTCCCTTTAAGCCCATCCAATTTAAAACCAGGAAGAAGATTGTCTCTGTTCATCAAATGAAAAGAAAGTTCTTTTTTTTTTTTTTTCCAGAGTAATACAGACTTGCATTAAGTGGATAAATAGAATCTCCTTTTCATGAAATGGGCTGAAATTATATCCCGGTATTGAAGAAAAAGTCAATTGATAGAAAGTGGTTTTGTAATAAGAGATGCATAGATTCCCCCTTCATTTAATGGTCACTTCCACTTAAAGTGTGTGTGTGTGTGTGTGTGTGTGTGTGTGTGTAGTGGGTGAGTGGTGGCTTTTTAAGAAGCTTTAAAAGGTATTCTGAAAAAGATACACTTTGAAGGACATGATACAATTCTTTAAAAGATATAAAATAAAAACTGTACAGTCACAACCAGCATTAATTACAACGTCATGCCATAACTTCAAATTTACCAAGTTTGATTTCCTGTCTTTAATACAGGTTGGAAATTAAATCCAGTTGTTGGTGCAGTCTATAGTCCAGAATTCTATGCAGGTAAGCACATGGGCTATGAAATATAAAAGATGATAGGTAACAGGATTATTCAAATGATTTGATTGGTTGCTGTTGGCCTGTTTCTTTGGTGGATGTGATAGAAGCCTCTCTCTCGGACAGAATTCAATTTTATGTCTTAAGCGAGAACAAATACAATTTCCTAGATACTACTAACTTTTAATTCTCTTTTGTTCAAATCATTGGTTTAATGGCAACATGCCAAATTATGTGATGTTGGAGAGAAAAGTTTGCCATCCAAAAAGGCATTGGTGTAACCTTCTTATTTCCTACTACCCAAAGTTTGTTACTGCTTCACACAAAGCATCAGATCTCTATTAGATCTGTTAAAGACTTTTCTTCAAAGGACTTCTGTATCAAAATTGTGCCAAGGGACCAAAGTCAACAACTTTTCAACCTAACCCCCTGATAGAAAATAATTTCTCTGAAGAAGACATCACCTTAAAATGGGATTACAATCTCCTCGTTGTTGTAGGAGATGACCAGGCTGAGTCCAAGGGAGGGGTCAAACGCATCATAAGTCATGAGTCCCTGCGTGCCCGCAAGAGATCTGAGTCCAGCCCATCTTGAATGCCTCTCTTATCTCCCGCACATTTTCCTTAACAGTCAGTTGGTCAGATTCTTGCAGAGAGTTTAAATTTGCAATAAAATCTTTATACTCATTTGAACTGCCTGAATCTCCGGATTTCCCTGGTGCTTGACAGTTGTCAATATAAGGTGTCTGTCTGTCTGTCTGTCTGTCTGTCTCTCTCTCTCTCTCTCTCTCTCTCTCTCTCCTTCCCTCCCTCTCTCTCTCTCCCACTCCCTCCTCCCTCCCTCTCCCCCTCTCCCTTTCTCTCTTCCTAAATTTATTACTCTTTGCATAGAGACCTTACTCTAATACAGGGGTTGCACAGTTTTCTTAATGCTAGCATTAAAATTATGGGTGTGTTGTACTGTTTGGGCTTTTATCAACAGGTTCTTCAAAATACATATGGGCAACGTGCATCTTCTATTGAAATGTGTTTTCTGGGTATGCACAATAGCATGGGATCCCAGTTAGAGATGTGGGGTTATGCTTCTTGGCATCTTCTTAAATAGGTTTATTTCTAGGGTTGCAAAGCTACTATACTAGATGGGCTAGGAAAAGATGCAAACTTTTATTTGCTCCAAAGGATCTTTTCCACTCTAGATCTGAAACAGATTCCTAGTTTTTTGTAGCATAAAGAGATTGTTAAACAGCTGAAATGAAATCCCCACTATAGGCATTGTCTGAAATATTTTTATAAGTTTTCTTGATGGGGCCAAGCAGCTGGGTGATGTTATTTCAGGCAGTAAATAGGATGAAAGCTAGATAAATGAGTTTTTTATAGTGACTTCCTGCCCCTAGCAATGCCCTCTGATGTTAATGCATTCTGAAGGCTGGACTTGGTTTATCCCAGTTGTTCCAGAAATACTTAGAAATACAATAATTAGAAGTACAGAATATCTACTAATGCCAGAAAATTCTTTCTCAGTGAGGAATTAAGAAGCCATTCAACTATTTAATTATTTTTTTAATGGAATGGGATAGGATGGGATGGGATGGGATGGAATAAGGATAGGATAGGATAGGATAGGATAGGAGTTGGAAGGGATCTTGGAGGTCTTCTAGTCCAAATCCCTACTCAAGCAGTAGACCCTATACCATTTCAGATAAATGACTGTCAAATCTCTTGTTAAAAACCTCCAGTGATTTTTAACAAGAGATTAGAGTACCCACAACTTCCAAAGGCAAGCTCTTCTGCTGATAAATCATTCTCCCTGTCAGGAAATTTCTCCTTAATTCCAGGTTGTTTCTCTCCTTGATCAGTTTCCATCCGTTGTTTCTCGTCTTGCCTTCTGGTGCTTTGGAGAATAGGTTGCCCCCCTCTTCTCTCTGACAGCCCCTCAAATATTGGAACACTGCTGTCATGTCAACCCTAGTGACATGACAGCCTGACTTTCACTAGACTGGATATACCCAGTTCCTGCAACTGCTCTTCATATGTTTTAGCCTCCAGTCCCCTAATCAACTGAGGTACCCTCTTTCCATGAATTGCTATGGCTGATGTTGAATTAAAAGAGTTGAACTAAATTTTAACTTCTTCTAACGCAGCCAATTTTCATACTTGGAGGGATGAGAATTATTTTTAGTTCCCATTTTCCCATGTTACATATTTAGAGAAATTGAGTTGCAATATCTCTACTACTGAACCAAGATTCTCCAACTGGGAATCATCCCATGCCGAAGGATCCACTTTAAGCAGCATTAAGCAGCACTATTAGGACTGTAAAAATGATCCGTAGTGTCATACATGACCAATTATGCCCACAGCAAACCACAATGGTGCCAAAATGACATCAGCAGTCTTGGTGGTCTTGGAGTCCTAATGGACAACCACTTAAATATGAGCCAGCAGTGTTCTGCAGCTGCCAGAAAAGCCAACACAGTCCTAGGCTGCATTAACAGAAGAATAGACTCAAGATCATGTGAAGTGTTAGTACCACTTTATAATGCTTTTGGTACGACCACACTTGGAATATTGCACCCAGTTTTGGTTGCCACATTATAAAAAAGATGTAGAGACTCTGGAAAGAGTGCAGAGAAGAGCAATAAAGATAATTAAAGGGCCGGAGGCTAAAAATATGAAGAACAGTTGCAGGAGTTGGATATGTCTAGTTTTATGAAAGAAGGACTAGAAGGACTAGGGGTGACATGATGGCAGTTTCCTGATATCTAAGGGACTGCCAGAAAGAAAAGGGGGTCAACCTATTCTCCAAAGCAGCAGAAGACAAGACAAGAAACAACAGATGGAAACTAATCAAGAAGAGAAGCAACCTAGAACAAAGGAGACATTTCCTGACAGTTAGAACAATTAATCAGTGGAACGACTTGTTTTGGGTGCTCTAACACTGGAGGTTTTCAAGAAGAGATTAGACAACCATTTGTCTGGAATGGTATAGGGTTTGGTCTAGAAGACCTCCAAGATCCCTTCCAATTCTATTATTCTGTGATGTGCGTCACGACATCTCATGCACCTGCATAAGTCACAGCATTTGCATACCAACATCATTTCACCCCTTCTGTCACACACCCGCCCATGCCCTGTTCATGAATTTGTGTTTCTTCCATTTTGGATTAAAGGAGACATCAAACAATTTCTCATTTTACCCCTGGCTTTGTTTATGGGAATGTGATTGTTGCTATAATCAGCTTTAATATAGAAGCAACCCAGCCAGAACCTTTCCTAATTGATTAATCGGAGACACTGGTTGCTTGATAACAAATTACTTGCCGTTAATGACAAATATCATAATACGGTCATGGTATAATCATGGTTTTTTTTTCCCCTCCAGCTTATATAGAATTAACTGTCCAAATTCTAATTGCCTTCAAAGAGTAGGCTAGAGGGACTTCACATATTTTGTACATTGCAATCACTACTTTCCATCTCTCTGGATGTTACTTTTCTTAATTTACTGGACTTTCCTTTAGTATTTATTTTGTCTCTTAATTATAAAATGGCATGTTATTGATTTTTGGCATGCAGCCTTATGGAGTTCCCCCAGAGCTATTTTATTACCAGCCCTGGGGTGAAGAATTTGGCCTTCCTAATGAGAATCTTTATCACCATTAGACTGGTATTAATATGGGGCATGAATTATCATATCTTATTCTTAGAAGATAGAGTTAGCTGATGAACCTGTTCTAATATCTAGTATTTACCCATTGCAAATACCTTTTTAGAACTAAGTCTGCTCTTAGTTTTGGATCTAATCATTCATGCTTCAAAGCACTGTGAATTTCCGAGGCAAGCCATTCCTACTGTCAAAGCTTGGGGCAAATATATCTGAGGTCATTTGAAGAATATTATGCTCTGCACCACATCTCTCCTCCTTAGTGCATCCCTGGTTGTGCAAATAGGTTTACAATCCAGTTTTTCCACTCAAGTGTAACTGTATTATTCCTGCCCATATTCAAAGCCAGTGCCCAGGTTACATTAGGCACCTTCCAGATGTTGCCATAATCCAGGGTCATATAAATGTTTGTCTCGTGTAAAGAAGGACTAAGGGAGACATGTTAGCAGTGTTTCAATATTTGAGGGGCTCCTACAAAGATGAGGAGGTCAAACTATTTTCCAAAGCAAGACAAAAACAACAACTATGGATGGAAACTAACCAAAGAGAGAAGCAACCTGGAACTAAGGAGAAATTTCCTGATAGTTAGAACAATCAACCAGTGGAATGGCTTGCCTTCAGAAATTGTGGGTGTGTCAGTACCGGAGGTTTTTGAGTAGAGATTGGACAACCATTTGTCTGAAATGGTATAGGGTTTCCTACCTGAGGAAGGAGTTGGACTAGAAGACCTCCAAGATCCCTTCCAACTCTGTTATTCTACGAGTTGCATGAGGCTGAGAACTTCTTACACTCTCCTTTAAAAAAAAAGGGGGGGAGTGCAACCAGGACAAAGAAAATAGGCCAGGCCAAGATACAACCCCCAACTGATTTAAATCAAATTAAATATAGTTCATTGGGTCATTTCCCGTAACTGAATCATTCCCGTCACTCAAGTATATTTTGAAGACATTTAGGATTTGAATCTCAGGGTTTAGGTTGTGATATATAGTCTTGGAAAGTGGGTGTGTTTGTCCTAAGTCTTGAGAACTGGGGAAAATGGTTTCTTCCACATTATTCTACGAGATCCCCAATGGCTCCCTTCCATGAGATTCCCTAAGAAACCTTCTTAGAACTTAGATGGTGCCTCTTTTGTTTTTCGCACAATGAACCAGGTGTCTCTTGGGTGTTCACATGCAACTGAAAGAAATACAGGTGTCTTCTCTGTTAGTGTTATTTGAAGTCATTTGCCTTAACTTAGAAATAATACAGAAACTTCCTGAGCAATAGCTCTTGGCAGCCATGTTTCTCCATTAATGTAAGCAATACCTTTTTCATAAGAGTGTAAAAAGGCCTCCATTGAATCAGACCAAGCTCGTCTTAGCTTAGTGTTTGTTTCTCATGATAACCAAGCTTCAAAGCAGAAGACAGAATCCTGATCTCTCTACTACTATTTCCTTACCACTGGCATTTACTATAACTTGGAAATGACTTCGTATCATCATAATACCTGCACTCTTTAGATTTGTTCTCCAAGAATCTGTCCATTACTCTTTGAAAGCCATCCATACTGGAGGCTATCGTGGTTTGTGACAGTGAATGAAAGCTCATTAAAGACAGAGCCAACCTGGAACTAAGGAGAAATTTCCTGTCAGTGAGAACATTAGCTAATGGAACAGTTTGTCTCCCAGACTTAATCTGGAATGATTGAAGATCTCCTGCCATGGACAGTGGGTTGGACTAGATGACCTCCCACTGATGCTGGCACACAAGAGCACACATTTTAGCAGCTTCCTAAAATTAAGGTCCTAATTCTGAAATATGGAATCCATTTCTTGAGCGATTATTAAAACCTCATCACAAGGGAGACGGTCCCTTATAATAAGACTGTTGTACGGAAATAGATGGATTTATTTAAGAGTCAACGTTAATGTCTGTAAGTAAGGCTGCAAATTAAGCTAATGAGAGAATGTTGTGCTTGTATATTGCAAAGTCACTCAGGTAATTCAGACATAACTCATTAGAAAATAAATGGCTGAGTTCTAATCTGGCTAAATGGGAATTATAAATGAAAGTCAGTTTGCTGTTTGGTAACATCCAGACATTATTGTTCCAAAGTCTTATTAGTGTAATTCATACAAATATTAATTAATACCTTGGGAAAGAAACCCAAATAATCAATTGTGCTTTAATTTTTCCCTCGTCTTTGGCTAATAAAGTGGTTATTAAGTAAGAAGGTGATCAACCCATTAATATTAGAATAATACAGCCATATGTAGTCCTGAATTATGACCATACAGAAACCATTCAAGTTAAAAAGAGATTTGGGGGAGCAGAGGCCACACTCAAAACATGTGGAAAAGAACAATGTCTTTTGGCTACCATTTTTTTTTTTTTAAATCTCTATCTCCCATGGGAGCCTCTGTTGAAGACGCGATAAGCGTAGAAAAACATTTCTAAAAATTAAACATAAAATAAATTATTTTATTTTAAAAATAATCAAATATATTTAAAAATATATTTAAAGCTATTCCCAACTTCCTCAGAGTTAACATATGCACAACTGGGGTAAAAAGTTAGTTTTAAGAATAAGAGGCAGAGAGAAAAAGAGGAGGAAAACAACTCAGGTTTATTTATTTTATTTTTTTAAAAAATATGCTGGTCTATGACCACAATAAACCGCTTCCACTCTTTCCATTTTTAAATTTGCTTCATGGCTGACTTGATCTCAAGAAGTTCCAAGATCAAAGACTGATGATAAGCAGCAGAACACGAAATAACTGTGTTAGTAAAAGGGAAGGAAACACCAACGGTTGTGTTTTGGACTTTTGACATTATCCTTTCAGCTTTTCTCTCTCTCTCTCTCTCTCTCTCTCTCTCTCTCTCTCTCTCTCTCTCTCTCTCTCTCTCTCTCTCGTGTTTCATGGAAAATTCAAATTACTTTGTGCTTGGATTGAGAGACTCTTTTTTCAGTTGCTAAATGATGAAAGATGTAGCCACTTTGGAAATAAAGATGATGTATCTGCAGAGAAGCTGTTGATTTAAAATAACTTTAATCTTGATAAATAAGTTTTTTAAGGGGAGAGAGAGAGAGAGAGGAGAAGGTTATACAAAGCTTTCAGCGTGGCACTGATAAATGGCAATTTCACCCATTTCTCAATTGGCGGTGAAGGCACACACCACAAGGCATAACCACATTGTACATCATCTCTGCCAACTCATTTCTTTGATTAAATATTCCATCAGCACAGGCTATAAGGCGGTAAACCTTAACACGATTCATAAGACGCGCGTCCTGAATATACATAACTCACTTCCTTGGGTGGAGAATCAGCCGGTGTGTAGGGAAGAAAATTAGAATGGAGTTAAATTACTCCATAGGACAAGATCAATAGAGAGAGGTGTGGGGTAGGGAAAAGTCCCTTAATGCAATGCAGCTGTAAGATATACTTAAGACTTGACAATTGGAAGCAGACAATTAAAGTCAAAAATGGAACCGTGTAATGTAATTCAACGCTAAAGCTGGAACATAATCATAAATGGTCATAGCTGCAATTCCTCCCTCACCCGAAATGCATAGAGTTCTTTAGTAAAACCAGATTTTATCAGTCCGTTGGCTTTGGGTTTTTTTCTTCTTTTGAAGGAGAAGGAGGATGGCAACTTGAGTAGAATAATAAACAGTCAGCACAGGAGAGCTGTCCAAGTGGCCATGTTTGATAGAATATATATAGCAATAGCAATAACACTTATATTTGGGGATAGCACTTAGACTTATATACCACTTCACAGTGCTTTTACAGCCCTCTCTAAGTGGTTTACAGAGTCAGCCTATGGCCCCCCAACAACAATCTGGGTCCTCATTTTACTGACCTCGGAAGGATGGAAGTCTGAGTCAGCCTTGAGCCTGGTGAGAATCGAACTGCCGACAATCGGCAATCAGCAGAATTAGCCTGCAATACTGCATTCTAACCACTGCTCCACCACAAGTCATGCATACCTAGCAATATATCAGTTCAATATATATATCAATTCAAAACCACTGGAGGTTAATTCATTATTTATTTTGGTTCATCACACCGTCAGCCTGACGGTCAGACTGGATTTGACATTTCTGTCCACCTGTTGAGTCCTTCCCAAGGATTTGGGATAGGCAGATGTTGATGTTTTTATGATGTCAGAGGAATGGTCACGGGATGTAAGCTGTTCAGAGTAAAGCTGCCTTTTGCAATTGACGGGCGGTGAATTTGTCAGTGCTGATGGTGTTCAAATGGTGCTTCAGTTGTTTGGGGAAGGCGCCCAAGGTGCCTATGTTTATTGGTACTATCTTTGCTTTCCTTTGCCACAGTCATTCTATTTCTGTTTGTAGGTCTTTGTTATCGTTTCTAGGACTTTCTCTTCAATTTTGCTGTCTCCAGGTATGTCCACATCCGCTATCCTGACTTTGTTGTCTTTGTTATTGACAACTGTTTAGTCTGGGGTGTTATGTGGCAAGTGCCTGTCTGTTTGAATTCCAAAGTCCCAGAGCAACTTAGCTTCTTCATTTTCTGTGACATTCTCTGTTTTCGAATCCCACCAGATCTTCCTTGCAAACAAATGGTATTTCTTGAAGATCATCCAATGTGCCATTGTTGCTACCCTTGTCATTGTTTATAGTCAGTCTGGGTGGTCTTCTTACAGCCTCTAAACAGATGGGCCACTGCTTCTTCAGCTTCTTTACAGAGGCAACACTTGCTGTCTGTTGTTGTCTTCTCAAGTCTGGCTTTGTATGCTTTTGTTCTTAAGACTTGGTCTTATGCAGCCAGAATTAGCTTCTTTCTTCAATTTTCCTACTGTTAGCCATTGCCAACTCTTTTTTTATTATATATTAAATTTGTTTGCAGCCCATCTCACCACGAGGCAACTACTAATTCCAGAAAAATACTATGGAGCCCCTATTCTTTTGGGAACTTGAACATGCTCCCAACCTCCCTGGGTAAACCATTTTCCTTCCTCTCTACCTGCTTTTTTGAATTGACATCCTCTTTTAGTTGAATGTTCTTAGAAGCTTCATCCTGCTCAGGAACAACAAATATTTCTTCTGATTTTTCAGTCCTGAATTGGATGCTCTCATTATTTTGGGCACATTCCACATGCACATCTAAATACTACTTGGATTGAATAATAACTGATACCTTCCCTGCCTGAAACAGGCTGATCTGAAAGTGATTTTCATGCCCTTGCCTTGTAGGCTTAAGCCCATTGAACTCATGACCAGAAAAAAAAAAAGAATGCATAATTGCCATTATATGATGTCTTTCCAAATGGCTTCCTTGTTTCATTCAGTATATAGTTATAGACAAATTGTACAGTCCTAGCGTAGGTTGCCAGATGCTTTTCTTTTGTGCCAACTTTCTCTAATGTCTAAGAGATGCAGAAATGAGCCCGGGAGACTCCCAAGACTTGGAGAGTTCTGGACACAAGAGCAGGTGATAAGACTCTGGCTTGAAAGAATGCATTTTTCTATCTAGTCTGCTGTGCTTTTTATCAAGAAATAAAAAGGGAGTAAGATCGTACAGGCTATAGATGTGTAGATAGATAGATAGATGCGCCAGATGTTTCTCTTTTGTGCCAATTTTCTTTAATATCTAAGACAAGGCTGTCAAACTCGCAGCCCGCAGGCCAGATCTATCACACGCTGCCCACTCCCACACCTGGTTTAGCGAAGAGGGAAAATGTCACGATACATCACGTGATGCTGCTGTGACGATGCGAGTTTGACACCCCTGGTGTAAGACATGCTGAAACGAATGCAGGAGATCCCCAAGACTTGGAGAGTTCTGGACAAAGGTGATAACATTCTGGCTTAAAAAAATAAAATGCATTTTACTATCCGGTACGCCGCCCTTTGTTATCACGACACTCCTAAAACAGAGTAAGAACTGACAGGCTATAGATGTGCCATTTTGTAATTCTCTTTTCAGATGGAAGAGCAGCAATGATATGATGCTATTTCCAGCATTCATAAAGGCAATTAGGTGATGCTTGGCAATTTGTATGATTATTATTTTTGTTCAGTTGCAACATTTGCCCTTCCAAGCTACTGAGATTCTTGGCAACATGGCCACCTTTGTCATTTTTTTTTCCCCTTCTGCCCCCGAGAGATGCTCTTCACTCTGTACAGTAATTGCACAGTTGTTGGTAATGTGATTAATACATGTAGTGCACTGTTATACATGCATTACCGTGGCACAGTTTCCCATATTCCCTCAATAGTCTGGTGTTCTCTATTCCCTTAGCAGATTAATACTTTAACACAAATTACTCAAAGGTTCTATTGGGACAGGTTTAGCTGAAGGACCTTGGGAGTTGAAATAGAGCAGGAAAAGCAACTCTTGATCTTTAAGAAGTGATCGGCTTTGTGTTTTGAACTCTTTTTTGAACTCTTATAGGTTGGCCTATAAACAAAGTATCAAAGTGAAAAGCTGCTAAGTTATTCTTGGGACAAACCCAAAGAAGAACAATATTAGGTGTGCATCATCTGCCTTTGGTGTGCGTCATCTGCCTAATGTCCTACAGGATTGTGAAGCTCTGAATAAATAGGCTTTATTTCCAAAATAGAACAGATGCAATAAGAGCACTTTATGATTCATAGAAACAGAGGGATGGATGGATGGATGGATCATTGATAATTGATGAATAGATAGATGACATAGCTATAGATGTAGATGTTGATATAGATGTAGATAAATAGATAACAGAATAATAACAGAGTTGGAAAGGACCTTGGAAGTCTTCTAGTCCAACCCCCTACTCAAGCAGGAGATCCTATTCCATTCCAGATAAGTGACTGTCCAGTCTCAAAAGTTTCCAGAGATGGAGCACCTATAACTTCTGAAGGCAAGACATTCCACTGGTTAATTGTTCTCACTGTCAGGAAATTTCTCCTTAATTCTACATTGCTTCTTTCCCTGGTTGTTTTCCTTCCATGGCTTCTTCTCCTGCCTTCTGAGGTCTTCTAGTCGAACCTTCTGATTAAGGCAGAAGACTTTATATCATCCGAGACAAATGGCTGTCCAAAGTTTTGAAACCTTCCAGTAACCCATAGTTCTAGGAGGCAAACTATTCCATTGAATAATAATTCTCATTGTTGGGAAATTTCTTCTTAAATCTTAAAGCTGGTTCTCTCTTTAATGAGTTTTCACCTGTTGCTTTTTGTCACACCTTCTGGTGCGTTGGAGTATAAGTCAGCCCAATCCAAATTTAAAGGAGATCAAATATTTCCTTGAAAAAGAAGATTTAAAAAATGTAACAACTTCTTTTCCGTTCAATGGAAGAAGCAGCCAAGGGGAGGGAAATGCCAGAGAAAACATTGGCCAAGCACTAATACGTAGTTCCACATATATTGTTTTCTTTGCAAAATATACATAAACTGTATGATAAATAGGGTTCGATTAACCCTGCGCTAGATATAAATGTACAACCAATTAACTAATTTTAATCTCTCTCCCTCTTTTTCTTTGAAAAAAAAAACATCTGTTGGCATTTTTGTTTGAATAATCCTTGTTTAGTTTCCATAATAGTGTACATTTTAATGAAAAACTCATTAGAATGTAACAGAGGGCATAATTAATTCTGGGTGATTCTTTCTATGTAAATAGCTCGCACAGATGCCAAATTCCATTTTCTGCTGGCTTTATTAATTTTTCATACACCAATATTTCAGCCATAATGGGTTGTAACAGCTCCTCAGAAGTTTTAGAAACACATTAACTGCCATCAGAGCCATTAATCTAGCTTGGATTTTCACCATTTGTGTGATAATACTTTAACACTACATTTTTAAAAACAGTGGCAACAGCTTTATTTTTTTAATGTTTGGAAGCCAACATCTATGTATAATTAACGTAACTAATATTAAACAATATTGGGTTAATTTCTCTGTATTTAGAAAGCAACTTAATCTATTTTGCAACCTGTTTGCTCAGAAACATTTAGATTATTTATAAAAAAAAACAACCTGAGAAGAATGTGAAAAATAACCACATTTGGAAAGAAAAAAATGTTGTATTATAATAGCCCTTGCAGTTAAAACTGAGAGCTGAGATGGTCTAGCCTTCTCTTCAACTTCAGTGAGATATTTCAGCATGAATATTTTCTAATGTAGACAAGGCTCATTTCTCAGTCTTACCCTGCCATTAACAGTATCAACTGGAACACTGCCAATCCTTAAATCGTAAGATAGTTAACTATTTATTTCTGTCTCTTCCAAACCTGCTGTTAATTCTGTAGTGAATACAATAATGAATGTAGATTTATTATTTCCTCTTTCTGAAAACGACCATTTCTCAATTTCTGAAAACAGTAGGTTACAGATGGAGAGACTCATAATCCAGGAATTGTTTATGCATTGTCACTTTGGGTGATGATTAACTTAGCCCAGCAAAATGGTTAGTTTAGCCTTGTAAGAGGTTGTGTACTAATATTTCTGATGTGTCCATGACTCCTAAAGATGGTTTTCCTCCCAATGCCAAGAAGATAGGAATGCAGTTACTGAGCAAGGCTTCACAACTCCACACACTATTTTGTGTTTGCTTCAGTGTGGCAAGTTGAGATGGGTTGGCCTTCCTTAATGTAAGATGAAGGTATTTATAGTGGGTGAGAGGAGCTATCAGTAGAAGTTTCTGGTATCTATGGGCTGAAAATCTCAGATCTCTTGCCTTTTGGTTACTCTAGGTGGAAATTATTGTGCGGTGGGGAAAAGGTTAGGATGGGAACTTCTGCTGCAGGTGATTGGGAGGTATATTTGCACACACAGAAGAGCAAATATACAGTAACTTCCTGAATGTGTCAGAAAACTATTTTGGTTTTGTATAATTCTGTGATACATTTTTCTTATATGTGCTCCCAATCTCAGAACACTCTCTTTCTTTCTCTTTCATAGGCAGGGTGCTGCTGTGCCAGGCAAATCAAGAAGGATCTCCCATGTACAGTGCCCCCAGTTCACTAGTATACACGTCTACAAGTAAGCCAATATTCCGGCTATCTTTTTCTTTGAATTGATTGATTTGTTGATTGCCTCGGAAATGTCCACATGGACGTGTAACAAACCTGCTATTTGAAAGTGGAGGGTGAATGGTGTCTCTTGCCTACTCAGGGGGTTATGCGGTAGAACCCCTTATCTCCATCTAGAAGGGGCTGTGCACTTTGCGTAGTGAGATGGCAGTTGAGGTCTGACATATCTAGCAGGTGAAAGGTTGGAGATGGGCTAGTCTCCCTGCCTTTCTGCAAGGTGTAGAAAAAAAGTGGTAAGCACCCAAGACTGTGACGTTCAAGGAACCAAAAACAACATAATGAATTGCTCAGAGTAGTTTCTTCATTGCTGTTCGTCCATAGACGGGAATCTTGCCAGACTAAAGCACACTCTGCATAACTATGAGATAAATCCTGTTAAGATTTCGGAGAGGATCCCTTCTGGGCCTCTTTCTACGTAACAAGGACTCAAGGCTGATTTGTCTATTATTGACTTGAGAACGAGTTCCTCCATCCTGCAACTCAGCACCAGATTCCTGTCAGTTTTCCAGCAAAGTCCCCCTCTTCCATTCAGCACTCAGATACCATGTTATCCAAGTAAGAATTTATTAGAGAAACCATGTTGGCACATCTGGGAAAAACCTGAATCCGAATCCTCAGGTTTTTCCCTCTCCAAGAGAAATCAGAGATCCACCTCCCGGCCATCCCCAATGATCACACAGCCCAATCCACTTCCAGATCGAACGGATGCCTTCCTTCTGGCACTTCTCTTCCAGGTGCAAGTTGACACATCCTTGACTCTCTGGGGAAGAATGTTGTTGTGTCTACACTCCCCTGCTACATGTGAATATCCCCCCCCTCCCAATTTCCCAGGCACTAAAATGTGGCAGCCGCAGAGCCCTTCTACAAGTATGGCTCCCAAGGCTTGGCACTGGGCTGCGGCTGGTGCCCACCCTTGCATGAAGACGTGGCTTGTCTTAACAGAGTTGATCGATAAGCCATGATGGACAGCTCACCCGGTGCTGTGTCACAAGGCAGTGTCTGTCGGTCCAACGGCCACAGTAGGCTTTGCTTGGGCCAACAGAAGAAGGTCCAAAGAGGCAGCTGGACTTCCTGGTTTTTTTTTGAAGACGTTTCGCGTCTCCTCCGAGAAGCTTCTTCAGAGCTTCAGAGCGGGAGAAGCTTCTCGGAGGAGAAGAGAAGCGTCTTCAAAGAAAAACCAGGAAGTCCAGCTGCCTCTTGAAAAAAGCACCTTTGGGACAACGGAAGGTCCTTACTTCCAAGAGGCGGGGAGGCAGGATGAGGTTTCAAAACTGTTAAGGCAGAACATGATGGTCTTGAGTGGAAGGAATGAAGCTGGGACTTCCCTAAGCCTCATCCTTACCAGCTTCATTGCTTCCGTGTCTATGAAATTGAGTGTCCATAATCATTGTTTTTGAGCACGATGTGAGGTAAGAGGGAGTGCGTGGCATGGAATGCAAACATTGGATTGTGATGAGGTCCTGGCCTTTATTCTCCTTTTTCTATGGAGCTGAGAAGGGAGCAGGTCTTGGCTGTTAATCCTTCCAAAGTCCACTGCACTAAAACGACAGCACAGAGGGCACTGGGCAAATATTGACACAACTTGGAAGATCTCTGCAAGTCTCCCATCCGATTAAAAGAAATCGGCAGGCGGTTCTTTGATTAACGTTAAAAGTCAAGTCAAGGTTGGGTCTGTTTTTGGGTGCCTTGTGACAAGGCCTCTGCTGGTGGCTCTTGTTTCTCTCTGCAGGGTTGTTTTAGCCTGGTGATACAAACCATGGACTCTGAGATGGGCATCGTGGCCGGGATCTCCTTTGGCACTGCTTGTTTCCAGGTGAGCCTTCCTTAAGAACCGTGCAGGTGGACCCTGTCTGTCCTAAAGCCTGTATTTATTTATTTTTTTTCTCTGTGTGATCTTTGATGACCACGCTAGCAAAGGCGCATGGAGACCCCTGGCCAGCTGCTGTTCAGTTAAGACTCTGTTTCGCCTTCTTGAACGGTGCTTCTGGCCAGGAACCCCGTACATTTGATACCCTCCAGCCTCCAAATGATTTTTGGAAGGAGGGGATGCTCCCTTTAATGTACATTTGGGCTCACAGAAGATGTCTAGAAGTTGCCGGGACCAATTTTACAGTAAAACCTTGTTGGTTATGGAGTAAAGGGGGAATAAGGGGTGCAGTTGGAGCTAAGAGTCCATTCAAGAGGAATTGGTGTCATCATCATCGGTGCAATGACCATTTGTATAACTTTACAATATTTGCCTAAGTGTCTTATTGGTGTCATTGAAATAACAGGAATCCCCCGAGTAGATATGAAAGTCCTCGAGCCCACAATTTCTCTTGCTAAGCAAGCCGTTGAGTGAGGCTTGCCCCATTGCGCGACCTTCCTTGCCACCGTTGTTAAGGGAATCACTGCAGTTTTTAACTTGGCAACACGGTTGTTAAGTGAATCTGGCTTCCCTGTTGTCTTTGCTCATCAGAAGGTCGCAAAAGGGGATTGCGTGGCCCCGGGACACGGCGACCGTCATAAAGATGGACCAGTTGCCAAGCGCCCCAATGTTGATCGCGTGACCACGGGGATGCTGCTGCCAGGGTCGTCACTATGAG
>JANHFL010003387.1:33221-48703 GCA_032468155.1 Oxyrhabdium leporinum
AGCCCCTCAGATATTGGAAGATGCTCTCCTGTCTCCCCTGGTCCTTCTCTTCACTAGACTAGCCAGGCCCAGTTCCTGCAACCATTCATCCTATGTTTTAGCCTCCAGTCCCCTCATCCTCCTGGTTGCTTTTCGCTGCACTCTTTCTAGAATCTCAACATCTTTTTTTTATAGTGTGGTGAGCAAAACTGGATGCAGTACTCTAGGTGTGGTCTTTATTAAGGCTTTCTAGAATGGTATTAACACTTGATTCTATCCCTCTGTTAATGCAGCCTAGGATTGCATTGGCTTTTTTCCAATCTGAACTCTGTCTAAATATCTCCGTTCTCCAATTGCAGATTTCAGGTTTTGGTCTATAAAACATCTCTCTTCCTCTCTTCCGTGTTTTGTCACCCAGATGCATTGTTGGAGTTAATTTTAAGGTTGATTATACTATAATCATCTCAGAAGACATGGTATAAATCATAATAGATTAAGGGCTAAATTCAATTTTCTTTGTCATTCTGTCACTGTGGTTCTCTTTAAGTTGAGCAGAACATTTGTAGGTTAACAGGACACTAAGTTAAATTTTCAGAAACTCTAGTTAAAAAAATTGCGGGCTTAGGAGAGCTGTGTGAACAATTGCTTATAAAATTTGCCATTTCTTTGTTCATGCAATATGCTTTAGCAGCATCCTCAAAATGCTAGGCTGGTTACTGTGAATCTTGATACACATTGGATTTGGAGGTTAGTATGTTGTGTAAATGCAGATCATTGGTTTATTTAATGGTTCAGGGTATTCTGCAAATCCAGAAGATGGGATAATTCATGTTACTCATATTATGTTAATGCATTTGCTAATGCCCTAATACTTGATGGAGAAATATCCTATGAAACACTGGCAGAATTTACACTTTGAACCAGGATATTAACAAATCACGGCAAAGCAAATCAGGACCTAGACTAACATATTAATTAAGGTCTTCCAAAAGAGGCAGCAATATTGTTTTTATTTGTTAAATTTATTTGCTGCCCATCTCAAGGTGACCCTTTATGATGTTGAAAAGAATAAAATAATACAGAAACATGAATAAGAATTAACTACTATAAAAATACAAAGTATAAGCTGTAACTAAAAGAGAGAGGCATATCAATGTTTGAAAACTGACCAGAGTCACTTCTAGATGAAATGAATGGCATACAGATCTAATAAATAAAATAATAAATATTTTTTTTTAGCTAGAGGAAGAACCACAAAATAGGATCACCCTACTCGGAGGTAAATTGTACTTTAATTTAATGGTGCTTTCTCGAAAGCTTTTAGATATAGAATTGAAAAAAAATATCGCAGTCCTGTACAAAGATAGTGAAATCAAACACAATTAAGTTAAAAAGAGAATATCATTGATTGCAAGCATAGATTTGTAGTCATCTTAGTTAATTAAATCACTGTGAGAGCAATAAATTAAGGGCTTTCTACTTTGCTTGCTAAGATTGTGGTAATTGTGGCCTATTATTCTACGAAAGAAAAAGAAAAGGAGACCAGACGCTGCCCAAAATTAAATTCAGGCAATGTATCTGACCCTCTACACGATTCAAGAACAGAAATGTAACTTCCTATGAAATCTGATAGCAATAGAAATAGCCCTTAGACTTATATATCCCTTTATAGCCCTCTCTAAGCGGCTTACAGAGTCAGCCTCTTGCCCCCAACAATCTGGGTCCTCATTTTACCCACCTGGGAAGGGCAGAAGGCTGAGTCAACCTTGAGCCTGGTGAGATTCGAACTGCCAAATTGCAGGCAGCCGGCAGAATTAGCCTGCAGTACTGCAGTCTAACCACTGCACCACTGAGGCTGATCCTTCCACCCATAATCACAAACTTCTATCCATCTAACAAATCTGCTCCAAATAATTGAGGGCCCATCGCAATTGTATTTGGGGATCCCAAAGAGAATTAAACAAACACAAGCCTTATTCTGTGAACAGAAGTCTACTGATAAAACATGAAGGTCACTCCCTCCCATGTTCAGTATTCTACCTTCCCATCCCTCTGTCCAGTCCTCCGGCCACCCAAAAAGTGAATAAATTCAGATTACTCATTTTCAAGATGACCTACAAAATTGAAACACTATGAATAAAATACAATCTGGGATTTGGTTTCTCGGAGGCAATTTTCCCCCATAATTTTCCTTTGCCCTCCTCTAGTTAAGCTTTTTGTGTGTGGGACAAATAGGGAAAGGACAATTAAAAGAAAACCATTCATTCAATACATGGCGCTTAATTATTTCGGAAAATGTCACTGGCTGAGTTGGATATGAGTTTGAAGAATCCGAATACCAGGAAATTTTATATTTAAATGCTCTTATGTGCTCATCCTTCCATTGAGTTGCTTGCGCCTCGGTGGCATAGTGGTTAGAGTGCAGTACTGCAGGCTACTTCTGCTGCCTGGCGGCTGCCTACAATTTGGTAGATCAAATCTCACCAGGCTCAAGTTTGACTCAGCCTTCTGTCCTTCTGAGGTGGGTCAAATGAGGATCCAGATTGTTGGGGGAAATATGCTGACTCTGTAAACCGCTTAGAGAGGGCTGTAAAGCACTGTGAAGTGGAATATAAGTCTTAAGTGCTATTGCTATAGGAGCCATGATGGCACACTGGTTATAATGCAGTATTGCAGGCTAACTCTACCCACAGATTGAGGTTTGATCCTGACCAGCTCAAAGTTGACTCAGCCTTCCAAATGAGGACCCAGATTGTTGGGGACAATATATTGACTCTATAAACTGCTTAGAGAGGGCTGTAAAGCGTCGTGAAGTGGTATATAAGTCTAAGTGCTATTGTCAACTGTCTAATGTCAATATGCTTAATGTGATGTACTTAATACTTAATGTGATGTACTTAATATCAACCTATTCTTCAAAGCATCTGAGGGAAAGACAAGAAATAATGGATCTAAACTAATCAAGGAGAAGAAGGGATACAAATGAATTAAGGAGAAATTTCCTGACAGTGAGAACACTTTACCAGTGGAACAGCTTGCCTTCAGAAGTTGTGGGTGCTCCATCACTGGAAGTTTTTAAAAAGAGACTGGACAACCCTTTGTGCATGTTAACTCCCTGCTTGAGCAGGGAGTTAGACGAGAATATCTCTTCCAACTGTTATTTTGTATTCTGTAATGTCTGATTCTTTTCCAGCTCCAACCCCACAATCTATCAAACCTCTGAACTGAATTGACTTTCCAAATTCAGTTATTTTCACTGACTCATCAAATCAAATGAGATTCACTCCACCATTTGCACGTGGAAAATGCTGCCTTTTAGTTGTAACCAATTCAGAAAAACTAAAATCCAACCTAATTCAACATTTTGAATCAAAGTACTAAATTTTCTGACTTAAACTGACAATCCTGATGGGATTGGAGTTGATTTATGCACCATATCTATTTACATGTTTCTCATTTCTCGGTTGTTTTTCACATGTTTCCAGGCACCCAGAACAAACATGCCTGAAATTTTAATCCACTACTTCTCTTTCTCTTATGGACACCAAAAAGGAGTTATTCATATTTTTCCTTTTTTAAAAAATAGCATTTTTCCTTTTTCCTAATTTTCTCCTTTTTTTTTTTGTAGATTAAAATATTAAGTAACAAAATAGTGGAAATAATGTGCACCCAGCTCTGAGATTCAAATAAAATCCTTTGTCATGTTGTTCAAAATAACCTAATGCTTTAATAACATTAAAACTTAATATTTATGGTGCATTTTTCATCAGTGATATACTGAGCACTAACTGTACAACTTCTATAAATTTTGTGCCCATTTACCAATATTATATCCCCCCTTTTTTCTTGCTTGTCCATTTTTTCTGTTTTTAATAATATATGTTGTTTTTTTATATAAAAGGGAGTGGGCCCCCTTTCAGCCCCATAATTGAAGCCACCATCTTGAGACCCTCCTCCCAGTGGATTCCATGATGTAGACCAGGGATCTCCAAATCTGACAACTTTAAGATTTGTGATGTTCAACTCCCAGAATTTCTCAGCTGTCTGGGGAATTTTGGGAGTTGAAGTCCACAAGTCTTAAATTTGCCAAGTTTGGAGATCCCTGGCTTAGACTTGACAAGGGTTCCTCTTGCCTAAGCATGCATCTTCTGATGTGGAGGGAATGCAATTTTGGCACATGTTTCAATTACGTTTCAATCTTTTTTTTTTGAATATCTAATGGAAGTACGAGCCCTGGTTTGGTAGCATACTCGTTTTCTGAATAGAACTTTCTATGTATCATTAGTTGAATTTCCTTACTTTGATTGAGGTTTAACTTGACAGTAGCATTGTATTTGTTGGTTAAGAGGTAGGCACTGAAACAGATGGGCAGCTATGACCCCCTTTATGGACTTCAACTCCCAGAACTGCTGAGCCATTTCTGAGTTGAAGTCCACGGGTCTTAAAAGGGGCATAGCTGCCCACCCCTGCTCTAAAATCAACTCTCTGTTCATTTAGGCAGAATGGTCATTACATGCTTGCTTGTTTGTTGTTTAGTCTGAGACTCACTTATTCCCACACATTTATAAGAACTATATGAGGTCATGTCTTCTCTCTCATCATACTTCAGTATTTAAATACGCACAACAGCTTAAATATGTGTAAGTAAATATGTGTAAGATGGAGTTAAGGAATGAACTCTCACTGATCTCTCTGAAACTCAGTTAAGCTGTGAGAGACATACCGTAGATTCAATTCATTCATTATGCTAAGCCATGATGAGCTTAACCTAACTTTGCTGAATAAGTGACAATTTACCAGATCCACACAATACACTAAAGCCTGACTTATATATCATGGTGACTAGGTTCTTCAACCAAGTAAACCACATTTTACCTGCATGGATTTGACTCCAGGGGCCACCATTTAATAAATGAATTTTAATTGGATTATAAATCAATCTTGCAGAAGTGAAAAAGCTTTCCAAGACATCCTGTTAAAGTTTAAGCTTTCTTTAGAGTACAACTTGTACTTTGAACGTAATGTAATCCCAGTATTTACTGTAACTTTAATTTTAGACAGAATCTTGGTTCTCTTGTAATTATGCCACACTTTCCCTTCCAGTTCTGCAGAAAATTTAGCTAATCTAATCAATTAAAAAGAAAATTTGTAGGACTTTTGCATTAATTAGAAGTTCATGATTAATCACAGCATTTCGATTCAGACAAAATGTTTGTTGACTGCGAGTAGTTTTACACCTTGACATAAAAGTAAAAGTCATTCATGACGGTCCATGGGACAAAACAGATACTACGGTAATTTGCATTACGTTTGAAGCAATTTTGTTTTATAAACGTATCTTTTTTTAAAAAAATTATTACTTAATCTGTACATTGCCTGATTTCGAGCAATTCTCATCAGTGTAAATGATATGATGAACGGTTGAGGGAGCTAGGTATGTCTAGCCTATTGAAGAAGGAATAGGGTGGACATAGTAGCTATCTTCCAATACTTGAAAGACTGGAACAGAGAAAAGGGGGTTGACTTATTCTTCAAAGCACCTGAGGGCAGGACAAGAAGTAGGGTGGAAGCTTTTCAAGGAGAGATTCAACCTAGAAGTAAGGAGGAATTTCCTGACAGTGAGAACAATTAATCAGTGGCACAGCTTGCCTCCTGGAATTGTGGGTGCTCCATCAATGAAAGTTTTCAGAAATAGACTCAACGACCAGGATCATGTAAGATCTCCTGTCTTGAGCAAAGGATTGGACTAGAATACCTCCAAGGCCCCTTCCAGCCCTATTTAAAAAATATTTAAAACATTTAAAAAATCCACCATATAATAAAATGTGATTAAAGAACACTCAACCTCCCCCCCTTTTCCTTCCACCCAGAAAATCACTGAAGTCCATGCATCTTAAAGTCCATAAGGTTGGAGCTGAAGTCCACGCATCTTAAAAGTCCACAAAGATGAGAAACACTGGCCTACTGACTGGAAATGACATACACCAGCTTTGTCCTATTCATCCCATCTGGAATTTGTTTCATCCCTAATTCAGGCCAACCAAAACAGGCCATCTTCAACTTCTGTCACACTGCAGCTGACCCAAAGATCTACCAGAACCCAGAAATATGTCAACAAAGACTCAGTCATCCAGGCCTAAAGTATCTAAAAGGTTGAAATTACGGCATGTAGACCAAAATTTACTCCACTTGCCATGACTTAACCTTTTAGAACCCAGAAATGGTTTTGTACTGGGTTTAAAACCCAACCTTTTCTTCCCTTGGTAACACGCCACACCTTATCCTTGCCCTCTGTTGTTAATTTGAGAAGATGACAAATTTGAGAAAGCAGACTCCATTGAGAAAGGCCTATGGCTGTTCACCCAGGCTAAGCCTTGATTCTGTTGAATGCTGGATGATCCAGCATCTTCTCCTTTCGGAAACAGAAGGAGGAAGTAACAACCTGTTGCATTTTTTTGTCTTTGTTTAGTGCCAGGGTTCCCGTATCCAGCTGCAACTGCAGCTGCCGCGTACCGGGGGGCCCACCTTAGAGGCAGAGGTCGCACCGTCTACAACACGTTTCGAGCTGCAGCACCCCCGCCTCCAATTCCAGCTTACGGCGGGTAAGTCCCTGTAGCCCTGGGCTTCTTCAGCCTGTCGCTCTGCAGTTTCCATCTTCTAACTTCCCACAAGGAGGAGGCAAGGGGGTGGGGGGGAGAAAAAGGCAATCGAGCATTCGTGAATGCCAGGCGCGACCATTTTGTCTCGCCACACCAACCTCGCACAGCGTGCCGCCAATCTCCGTCGCCTGAAGCGGATCACCTTGCACACGGGGGTTGACAAATGATAGTAATTTGCCCTGTCATGGTTGGTGGCTTTCAAGCATTTTGTGCGTCCCATGTTGTTATGCAAATTCCCCTTGAGAAGGAACACCATGGGAGAAGGAAGCGCATGGGAGCAGAGCTGTGTTGGAGGGCGAGGGCAAACATCTGGTTCTTTGAGAATCATATTTTAAATCTATTTTTGAAGGGGGGGGGGAGTAAAAGTTTGACTTGTAACCCTGAAGGATTTCATACATTGATACGGTTAACAGCAAAATGATGGCTTACATAGAAAGCTAGTATGTGCTTTAAGCTTAAGCTGCCCAACTAAGAGCATAAATTATTGGGAGAAAGAATGGATTTTTTTTTGCTTATTGTCTCTTAAAATGGCACACATGTGTTTCTCCCATATAATAAAATGTTTATTCATTCCACTAGAAGATTAAGGAGAAGGCAGTAGGGTAGGGATCTTCAAATTTGGCAATATTAAAGCTTGGTTTTTTTTCAACATTTTCTCAGCGTTTCCATGTTGGCTGAGGAATTATGGGAGTTGACGTCCACAAATCTTAAAGTTGTCAAGTTTAGAGACCCCCTGAAATAGGAGAAAAACCATTAGAGATGACCTGTTCTAGAAGCTGATAAATCCAACCATAGAAAATTTAGCCCATTCCTCTTAGGCTTTTCTCTGTTCTCTATCCATTTCTTACAGCAAGTAGATCAGGGCAAAATATAGAG
Organism: Oxyrhabdium leporinum; assembly: GCA_032468155.1. Taxonomy (NCBI): domain Eukaryota; kingdom Metazoa; phylum Chordata; class Lepidosauria; order Squamata; family Cyclocoridae; genus Oxyrhabdium; species Oxyrhabdium leporinum. The sequence goes on from JANHFL010003387.1 coordinate 40,736, forward strand.
AATTATGGTCTCTATCTTTTTTGAAACAGAAGCATAAGTCTGAAGAGAAGTTACTTTTGCTCATTTGCAAAGTGTATCACAAGCCATGGCAGTAATGGGAGATCAGATGAATTGGTACAGTCCTCCCTCTTCCCCTTTCCTTCTTTTGAATTTGAAAAAGAAGAATGCCTCTGTGAAATAGAATGGCTGGCCAAATCACTGATCTTCCACTGCTGAAGGTAGATTTGATTCTGAGACTCTCCATCCAGACCCAGTCAAGTGATCTAAGGGGCAAGGAAGGATCCCAGCATTGTAAAAAGAGTGTAAATCTATTTGCAACAGATTCATAGGACATAATTACCAGAAGAAACAATAAAACTTAAGGAAGACTCCATTTCAAAGCTTAGGAAGACTCCATATAAATCTGAAATTGTTATTTTTCAGAGTCTGAAAGGGTGCACCAAAATATATTAGCAGGCAGTCTCAGACAATTCACTAGTTCCACATTATTCATTGATAGTTGGAATTTTGAATATTTCTTAATCTTAATCTAAAAATCCTTGTTTCTGAACAAGCCAAGTCAATGCGAGACTACATACTTATTTTATTCTCCTCCCATTTTATCATGATTCAGCTAAGCTTAGGAAACGATGGACAGAAATCTACCCAAACTGTTGAAAAATTTTGTTCTGGTTTTATCCTCGTTCTGGCTGTCCATACTTTTCCAACTTATATATACAAGGACTACAGGTGGTCCTTGACTTATGACCATCATAAGAGTCTGCCCATCACAATCGTAAGTCATGACTGTCATAAAACAGATCACCCACGTGACCAACCTGATCTTACGACCTTTATTGCAGCAGTTGTTAAGTGAACACCAAGGTCCTAAAGCAAAGACTAAGTTGTAAAATTAGTAAACAAGTTTTTTGCTGTGAGTCACTTATGCTGAAAAGCAAAAGTAAATGCCAACAACATGACCGTGGTAGGGTGGGGGATGGGCAGCCATCAGAACTTCAGGTGATAAGTACACCTGGGGAGATCTGTCATAACTTTGAACAGTTGCTAAGCAACTGTAAGAGATGACCAGGCTGAGCCCGACAGAGGGGTCAAACATATCATCAGCCTCAAGTCCCTTCATGCCCACAAGAGATCTAAATCCAGCCCACCATGAATTCCTTATCTACCACCAATTTGCTTTGGCTGCTAGTAGTTCAGATTCTTGTAGAGAACTTTAGCATACGATAAATCTTTATACTCATCTGAACTGCCTGGATTTTCTGATTTCCCTGGTGCTTGAGAACCACTGGTTATAAGTGGAGGACTATCTTTAGGGATGTGATTTTGATTTTGATTGTGACTATTCGGAGGAGGCTGTGTGTGTTAAATCTTCCCAATAATAAATTCTTAAAACTTCTTTTTTTTTTTTTCAAGTAGGATACTCATCTTGAGTTAGAAGAAAGCCATTTTAACAAATGGAGAACAGATGTACAATTATTATACCGGAAAAAAAGCACTGTTTGATGGAATGTTGAGAACAGTTGCAAAATATAATGACATAATATACAATATGTTGTTTTCAGAATTACATTCCATCATTATTTTTTTTCTGTTGCATTTGGTGGTTTTTTTTGCTCACATACATAAAATCGGGATTGGAAGATGCTTTTGGTCCCAACCGAGAATAACTTTTTTTTTTTAATGCCTTGCCATTAATCCTGGATTGTAAGAGAAAGAGAGATAGTGATCTATCGGTTTTTCAGACAAATACACATTATTTCTTTCCATCAAATTTTCTGTGAATAATAAAAAAAGAATACTTCTTTATTGTTCTGTACAACGTTTCTACATAAGACAGGTTTTGGAAAACCATTTTTCACAGAGAGAGAATCAAATTCCTAAAACTCTCTCTGTGTTTTTAAAAAAACATTCTTAAGATGGGTTTCTGACTAATTCTCTCATGTGAATCCCTCAAAAATATCCCGTAAATAGGCTGATAACTACATGTTTTATATTCTTAGGGTACTTCTGTATTGACTCCAAGGCCCAATGTGTTGAACATAATTCAAGATACCAGAACAGAGGGCCAGATAACAACTAGCAGATTGAAATTAAAAAGAAAGAGATTCAGGGTGAACCTTAAGTTTTCCTGAAGTCTTTTTCAAGGCCATCTTGAGTCTCTTGATGGTAGGATGGTCCTCAAAATTGAATTAATAATAATGAATGCATTCAAAGGAATTTCCCAAGAATGAGAACTCTGAGATAATGGAACAATCAGTCAAGGAGAGAAGTGATTCTGCTTTGTTGAAAATTTTCAAATGGGGGCTGGATGACCCACCATTCATACTTTAGTGCAGTGTTTTCTCAACCTTGGCAACTTTTAAGATGCGTGGACTTTGACTCCAAGGATTCCCCAGCCAGTCGTTCAAAGTCCACACATCTTAAAGCTGCCATGGTTGAGAAACCCTGCACTAAAACCACATTCTGGTGACACAGAATGTGGCTCCAGCATGAGTCCAAAATCTCAGAAGACTAAACCTCTGGTCCTGGTGACCAATCCAGATTGGATCCTGCAACCCTATCCTGCGACATTGCCTTCATTCTTGAGAAAGACTGTTTTAGTGGATTACTGTACAAAGCAGAGCTTTGGACAAGATAATTTAGAAGATGTTTCCAACTCAGCCATTCTCTGACCGGGTTCCACGCCTCCATTAGACAGATGAGACACCTTAGATAGCAAATGTTGTGAGGCGCAGAAGGGGAGAAGATAATGAAGGTGAGACTGTGTGGGCTAGAATGATTACCTAGAACCTCCAGAAGGCAATTCCACAGCCTGTATGAAATAAGAATCAATTGTCAGTTCAGGTGAGTTTTATTTGTGGAGTAAGAGTGTGAAGGACATTATCCTGTCCTGGCTAGGCAAGGCAGCTGGAAATTTTAGATTGTATCTATCAAGTTCTCAGTGGAAATAGCTGGATTAATCTGAAATCTTCAGGCAGGACCAAGCCAATTCTTCTCCTTTGCTTTGCATTCACATTAAAACTAATAATAACATGTACTGAAAAATACCCTATGCCCCGTTTGCCCTAAGTGCTCTCTGAACTTGTTTGTTTCCTTGCAGACTTTTTGATACCAAACCACATTTTTTGATACCAAACCACAGTGCTAACAGGAGTGGGGTTTGCTCTCACATTATAAGTTAGTGGCCACTAATATATAGCCACTAGCCACTAATACATAAAATGAGGGAAAACCCCACTACCTGCTAGCACTGATGATGTTACCTAGTTGGGTAATGAAATGTCTGCAAAAAAAGATCTAAGCTCAGAGAGCACCAACTGCCCTCCATTTCAACCCCGAGCTACAAATATTCTCTTTTATCGATACCCTATACCCATTTCAACCATTGGTGAAATCTTTTTTTTTCCTCTTCCAAAATTAGACCTTTCAAGATTGATGTCAACTCTCTGAAATATGCATGGCCATAAAACAGGCAAACCAGGGATTCCAGAAATGATCTTTATTGTTATGTGGTGAAATAAGAGGCTCTTCAAAGCCTATCAGAGCTTCTCTCCACACTGTTTTCCCCAACAAAACCAGGGCAGGATCAGTTTTAATTCTCTTGCTTATTTAGAGTTTTTTTTTCTCAGGCTTTCCTTCAGGACCAAGTTATCTTTTCTGAAACTCTCCTCATAATAGTCACTCAGGTTTTTTTGCCAGTCCCACATCCTGGTCTGTATTCTTTCACATAATCTCCCTACTGCCATTTTTCCTCACAACGGCATCCCGTTGAGGTAAACTGGGATGAGTGAGAATGACTGGCACAAATTTGTCAATTTGATGGCTGAGGAGAGAATTAAACTTGGGTTTAATTGCTTTCAGAACATGTAACGTAATTACATATTCCCCAGGATTCATCCGAAGCAGCCCTTTCGTGCAAATATTTGGGATGGATGGCAGTGCAGATTATTAGAATGAGTGTTGTATTGCTGGTACCAATAAACCTTTGTAGCTCTGCATTTCAGGGGGATATTTTGGGAGAAAAATACAGAAAAGTTGTCTTTATCATGACTGGCCTTTTTGACAAATAATTCCTGTTATGAAAGACATTCAGCATTCCTTAGAACACAACTTGAAATACAGGTTTAAACAAATTCTAGACAGGTGAAAAACCAGCTTCTCTCAGCTGAAGATATTCAATTAGGTCCCTTCATTTTCCCCACAATGCATAATGATCTGAAGTGACACCAACAAAGATGTGTAAAAGTATGTTTCGTTGTGCAAAATAAAAAGAGTTGCCAAGAGTTGGGCAGACCCATGGAAGAGGGTGGTATCCCTCCCTCTGGTACCACAGTGGTATGGAACAGAGTACAGAGTACGGTTGATTTAGTAACCTCACCAAGTTACAACAACACCAAAAAAAGTGACCCTTGACCATTTTTCCATACTGTTTTAACATTTTTCACAACCATTGCATCATCTCCACGTCATCAAAATTCAGGCACTTGGCAGCTGATTAATATTTACGATGGTCGGTAGTGTCCCAGGGTCACGTGACCCTCTTTTGCGACTTTCTGACAAAAGCAAACTCAATGGGGGAAGCCCGATTCCCTTAACGACCTTGTTGAAAAATTAATAAGTGCAGTGATTCACTTAACAATTGCATCAAGAAAGGTTGTAAAATGAGGGGTGGGGGGTGGGGAAATCACTTAATCGCTGTCTCGCTTGTGGAACAGGTGTTGTGCTGGAATGGGTAAAGCGGGATGGGTATTGCATCTGAAACGACCTGTAAAGTTTGGGAAAATTAATTTAGATCGTGGTGTCAAACTCAGGAGCCGGGAACCAGATACGGCCCTTAGGGTGCTTAGATCTGGCCCATGGGGCCACCCTGGAAACAGCGAAGGACTGGTCCGTGGTGCCTCTGCCAGTGAAAACGGAGCTCGAGAGCCCGTTTTCGCTTGCAGAGTGATCGGGCCACCACAGGCACCCCTGACACAAGGATGTCAAGCTGGCCACGCCCACCCTGACCACACCCACTCCACCCCCCCCACCGAGGTCAAACACAACCCTGATACGGTCCTCAATGAAATCGAGTTTGACACCCCTGGTTTAGATGCTGTGGGAATATCTGAAACTCAGAAGTGAAGATCCTAGCTAGCTATATTGAAAGATGCACTCCCAGTATAAAACACCTGTATAGTTTGTAGTGGCCAGATGTTAATGGTACCACTTTACTTTCTTCTGAAGAGAAGAAAAAAAAACAACAACCCAGGAACTTTCAGACCCCATTTGAGATCTGGAAAGGGTGCCCCACCTTATATCAATTCAATAAAGTATCTATATAGCCTTATATATTCTTTGTTTGCATTTCGGTTTGTTTGTTTTTTTCTTTCCTCTTCCGTTGTTGTTCTTGTGTTATGACTAACCTCAAGAGTTTCAGGGGTTGGTAGCATCTGCATGTGGAAATGCACTAATATGAATGTTTTTTTTTCCCTTTGTGTGTACGTCTTTCCAGTGTTGTTTACCAGGACGGATTTTACGGCGCAGACATTTATGTAAGTATGAATTGATGCTGTCTGTAGTAACTACTTTGCTGGAACCATTTTTTTTCGCTTTCGTTCATCTTACTTTTTACGTTTGCTGCATTAAGCTTGGGCTCTGTCTGCCTCCGTGTTGCCATGTTTGGAAATTTAATTGGAAGGGTTACTTCGTATGGAGTAACTCGGTCTTTCGTTGCATCAGTTGCCATCTGCTGCATTGACCACCTGCGGGCCTTGTAGAAGGTCCAGTGGGTGAATCTGAGCTTGGACATGTTTCTCATTTGAAAAGGCTCCTACGATCAGAAGGTCAAAGCACAAATTGGAAAGATCAAGCATCCCAGTCCATTGCTTCATTTCCATGTCAGCCCTGCTATCTTCCTAGATCTCAGGATGCTTTCAACCCCTTCATTTTGATTTGCCTCGCAATTTTCCAGCAGATGACCAACTGGCTGCTCCTTGCTTCTTCCCCGACTTTTTCAGTAGGCAGGCATACAGCTTCAGAAGAAGAGTTGTCCCATCAGCCTCCCTTTGGCTGAACCCCAGCTATTGCTTCTTTCTCCATTCTTAACCTATGTCTCAGAAAGCCAAAGGCTACTCATTGGCTCATTGGATTAGGAGACCCAGTTGACAATTCTCACATTGAAGAGCTACAACTCCTGGGGAGACCAATACAGATTGTTGATCATTCATGGGATAAACAAAAAGAAACTTTTTATGGGAAACAGAAAGATCTTCATGATGAAAAAGTAACTCAGTGGGGCAAGCTTGCAACCATGAGAGTTTGTTTCATCTTGTTTAAAGACATTAAGAAGAAATTTTGGATAACAATAACTTAGTATCTCAGCTGGGCTGCTGTAAATGTAGTTTATGTTATATCTATGGGTAATTAAATAGGATCTCCCTTCACAAGAAAAATAAAATTCTCCTTCAGTCGAGCAAAATAAACTGCAAAATTCTGTAAGTTCTCTTTCTATACCAGACACAGGTTTAAAAGCATTGATACTTGTTTGGAGAATGGGGGGGGTGGGTGTCAACAAGGTCCAAACAGTGGGTGTACCACCCATTTTGCATGCGATATTAAAAGTCATAATTATTGATGCTCAGACCCTCCCTGGATATGTTCTTCCTAAATCCTCTGCAGCATCCTTCCTAATCCAAGGGTTATCCCAAATTAACTTATTTTTAAATGTCCAAAACCTCATAAGGTTGCGACATAGCTCAAGATTTAGATGTCATGAATATGTATCAATCACAGAGGTTTCAAAGTGATGGCAATACATGAAACAGAAAATAGCACCATCACCTTTGTCAATCGCAGTCATTACATCAGTTCAAAGTATGGTACCACTCCCCCCAAAACCCGAAAGGATATTTCAAACAACCGGAGAACATGGTGAAATAACCAAATCCATACAAGGAATGAAATGCTGAAAATTTGAAAGGTAGATTCTCAGGAGGCTGAACATTCAATCAAGTAACGATAAACTCTCACGGCTGTTTTGAGATTGAAAGAAGCTGAATTTTGTCATTTGATTAAACCACACTCCCTAAATAAACGGCTTTGCTTTCCAGATAAAAAATAAAATAAAATGCCTTTGTTTGAAATCGTATGGGGGTTTCCTTCCTGAGCAAGGGGCTGGACTAGAAGACCTCCAAGGCCCCTTCCAACTCTGTTATTCTGTTAAAATAGTTGTCATTTGCCAATCTGCGCTATAGACCCCCCCTTTAAGATAAAATGTAAAATAAAAAAGGTTCGGATCTCAAAAATGGAAATAAGTAAACCTCATTTGTGTTACTACATTGAGCTTTCAGCACCCTAATTGTGTTACCGTTGCATCACTAGTGTTGCGATATCAAGAGATTGATTACATTAAAATGAAAGAAACATTAAAAAATCATTAAGTAGTACTTTGGGGAAAAAATCTCATAATTTTTATTTATTACCTATGGCTACTTTTGAGACGGTTTAGTTGAAATCATTTACATTTCTTGTGGATGGAAGGGAGGAGAGTCTTAAACGTTAGAGCAAGTGAGAATATGGTAGTAGTAGTAGCAGTAGGAGTAGTGGTAGTAATACAGAGCAGCGACTGTGTATTTTGTGGAGAAAACCCACTTTCAAAAATTGAGAGCAACAGAGAAGTACGGGAGAGAAAACAGCTAAAGGGAAAAAGTGTTTCTTTAGATTTTATGAGACTCAAATTTGAGTTTTCCCACTCTGACCCATTTGCAAAACGATTGGATTAATACTTAACAATCTCATGGAAAATCTCAATATCTCAATCAAAGAGTATTCTGCAAGTACTCAAAGTAAGCACCCACCCACAATTCATCAATTGTATTTGATCCACTCGTAAATCCTATTTGGTGGGGAGGATTATTTATTTTATTTATTTATTTTTACATTTATATACCGCCCCATTCCGAAGACTCGGGGCGGTTTACAGCTTAT
>JANHFL010003387.1:65674-78438 GCA_032468155.1 Oxyrhabdium leporinum
ATAGATAGATAGATAGATAGAGATGGATACATATAGATGGATACATATAGATGGAGAGAGAGAGAGAGAGAGAGATGAATGGACAGACAGATCTCAATGTTGCACAGCTCTATTGATGGCTACTTGGCCAGAAAATCTTCAGGGAATGCCAAACCTGTAGATAAGATAAGAAAGTTCAAAAACAAACAAACCAGAAAAAGTCAATGGCAAACTAGAGGGAAGACAACTGCAAACCACTTCTGCATTTTTACCAAGGAATAATTTAAAGTTGTCCTTGAAGTCACAGAAAGTCACATTTTTATTGTATAGCTTCTCTTACAAAGAACGGCCCTTTCTTTCAATAGCTATTTAATCCAGATTGGATTAAAGCTAAATCATGCCATGAATGGAGTATAGGGTGCTTCATATTCATGGTTTGTACTAGGTAAAAGTTTCACAGTCCACCTTGTCACAGCCCACTGAGATATTTATATTTCTATAATGTCATCTAGATACAGATCAACTAATGTGCTTTTGTCTTTTAAAGAAGTAGCGTTTCTCTTCTGAGTTTTGATGGTGCGCTTCCTCATTAAAAAAAAAAGAGACATATTATTTTTACTTTACTATTTTACTATTTGTACTTGACTATGCACCGAGCACCTGAATTCTGTACAGCTCAGCTATTTCTTGGCAGAGAGGCTCAAAGGTTAGTCTTGAACAGAATTAACTCTCTACAAAATTACTTTTAGGATCAGAAAAAGAAACTTTAATTGTGTGCACTAACACAGCGCTTGCAGGAAGGAGAAGCACAGATGTAATAACTCTCCTTTGATGTATATTTTATCCCTGCTATATCATTGTATCCTAGGAACATGTAACTAGGAATCATCAGATGCTCTTGCACTTGCCGGTTTCAAAACAGAAGTAGTTACGAAAAGCCAAAATCGAGATTGTGTGACTTTCCCTGCAAAAAAAAAACAACGGCATTTATTTCAAAGCTTACACAAGAATACGCTGCCAGGGATCAACTTCTTTGCAGACAATTCTAGAATTCTAGACAATTCACACAGACACTGGGAAGAACATTTTTTTTAAAAAAATGCATATCTAAAACTAAATATCTAGGAGAAAGTTTCTGGTGTGCTTCTCATTCAATATTTTTGTTCTCCTAGTGAAGGGCAATTTTACCAAAGATTTTCTTAACATTACATAGCAAACACAATTGACCATGTAATCTGCTGTTTGATGTCAACTATATGTGCCTTTTGCCTTCTGCCTGGTGGGATTGTTTTGCATTTAGCAGAATTAAGTAAAGACCGGCAACTTGGAATGAAAAGGAGAGATCTTGGCTGAAACATTGTCGGAATGAAAGTCAGGTCTGCTTGGGAGGAGGAGGAGGAGGAAGGGAAGGGGGAGGGGGAGGAGGAGGAGGACTACTACTATTGTGGGGTCCTTGGTGCTCTCTGAGTTTGATTGTTTTCCTGCAGACATTTTATTACCAAGCTAGGTAACATCATCAGAAGGGAGAGGGGTTTGTGGAGAGGAGGAGGAAAATTCCTAGTATAAAGGACCATAACTCAGTGGAAATCTCGGTCTTCATTGCCAGAAAATTCTCATGTTCTAACTTGGTGCCCTTTATGAAAGTTGAACCGTAGAGTACTTCCAATCACTGGCCACACTCATCACAGCTGATTTAGATCAAAATCCACAGCATTGGTTAGCACTACTTTTCCCATGGAAAGGTGTGCCATTTGTACAAAGTCCATCTTTCCTTGGTGTAACAGCGCTGAACCTTGGACAAGATGTTTTCTCCGACCATAGAAACATATCAGGATGTTTCACTGGAAAGTTCTATTGGTTCTAATGCCTTCGTTCTTACCGCCTCTAAGGGGATGCACTGCATAATAATGTAATAATTGTTCTCAGTGTGTTCTCCAAAAGCAGAAAAAGGAAGGGGTCCTTTCCACTCATGTGTGTGTTTGTGTGCAAAGCTCTGGAATAGAGATTCCATTGGGAGGCAGTTGGACGAGATTGGCAATCGTCAGATCAGCAGCTGGGATCAAATAGTTGGATCACATTTGGCACCTCATTTGGAAGAGATTTTGGAACATTGAATCAATCTGGTGTTTTTTTTCTTCAAAATTGATTCAGACTGGATCCAGTTGACTAGATCCCAAGCAAACCAACCCTATGAACTAGATTGGAGTCAGTCTGTACACCTTTACTAAATTGGGCTATCATCACACACACACACACCACAGAAGGTTGTGGAGAATAAGAGAGCAGAGGTTACAATCCTGTGGGACACTCAGATCAGAAGATAGCAGTAGAGATAGATATAGTGGTGCTGAGTGACACCAACATCAGGGAGAAGGAATATGAATGTCAGGGTTCCAAGTAATAAGAACTCAATAAGAACTCCGAGGCAGGCAAGTTCCTCAAAGAACATTTTATTAGGACATATCAAATTGGCATATTCCTGGTGGAAAATCAACTCTTAAGTTGCCACCGTTTTCCCCCCCAATTAAAAGCAAAACTTTATCACTTCTCCCCAGTGTCTCCAGTCACATGGTCCAATCAGCATGCAGCCCAGTTGCTAGGTGACCTCAGTCTCCACCCTTCGGATACCTGCACCAATGTCCTTGATTCCTAGGGGAAAGAATTTTACTTCGGCTACAACAGCCCAGCTATCTCTGCACACACACCCCTCCCTGGCCCCTTTGCTGTAGACTGTGTCGGCCCTGAAGCAGTGAGAAGAGAAACCTCTCTAGAAAATTACAAAAAAAGAAAATGGCCACAGTTCAGCCAACTTCAGGGCTGGTAATGAGAAGCTGAAGAAGATCCAGGGCCAGAAGGAAGAACTAGAGAGGATGTGGAAAGAAAAGTCAAAATGATTCTATGGATGGTAGGAGGAGTTGCGATTCCTGAGATCCGAAAGAATCTCCAAAAGATCCCAGGATCAACACCACTGCTTTCTGTCCAGAAAAGTGCAGTGCTAAGATCTTGCTCAGAACCTTCAAACTCCCCAGCTTCTTGTAGAGTAGGGGTCCCCAACCCCCAGTCTGTGAACCAGCACCGGTCCGTGGCATGCCAGAAACCGGGCCACGCACACAAGTGAAGCCCCATCCACAGGATGCAGGCAGCGCACAAAACCACACCCTCTCTGGTCCACGGAAAAAAAACAACAACCTCTCTCCAAGGAACCGGTCTCTGGTGCCCAAAGGTTTGGGGGTCATTGTTGTAGAGGACCCGAGACTGAGTAAGATGCAGGCCACCCATAGGAGTGAGAAGGGAATTTGTATGTCTGCATGCACAGATGGACTTGTATAATGTTTGTCTTCTAACTATGGAAAATATTGAAGAAGAAGAAGAACCAAAAGACTTCCTGTCTCTGTAAACCATACGAAGCTGAACTTTCTAGCAATTTTGGCTCAACAAGTTAACTTTATAGAGATAAGGAACTGGAAGCTAAAAGGAGCAGGAAATTTGCAGGGGGGGAAATGGTCTCTGTCCATCTTAGCTGAGATGCCCAGTAAGCTAGATGTCTATGGAGATTCTCAGTCATCCAGGTAATGCTTGACCCAAAGGTGTTTTTTTTTCCAAGAGGCAACTGGATTTTCTGCTTTTTTTCTTTGAAGATGTTTTGCTTCTCATCCAAGAAGCTTCTTCACCTCTGATAAACTCCAGGTGGCCTTAACCTCCAGGAGGCCTTAACGACTCGTTAAAAGGATGCAAATGTCCAGCTGTCTGCAAGGAATATAAATCCTTCCAATTCCCCACCATCTAGTCAGAGTTGAAGAAGCTTTTTGGATATGAAATGAAATGCCTTCAAAGAAAAACCAGAAAGTCCAGTTGCCTCTTGAAAAAGCACCTTTGGGATGACCCAGTAAGCTAGGTAATAACAGAGAAGAAGTTGTAGTAATAAAGGGAATGTAACTTAAATTAAAACAGCGTAACTTAATTTAACAGAATTGTTCAGAGAAAGTATATGGCCTAAGTTATCCTTATGGGGCTAGAATCTAGGGAGGAGTGACAAATCATTGTTTATTCAAAGATACCCTGATTCCTCTATGGCCCATAGAATTGCCAACAATGGAGACCTGATCTCCACCTGCTTAAATATTTAATGAAAAGTAAAGGGGAGAAAAAGCAAAATAAACATTTTGTTCAGACACACCATTACATAGGTAGACACACAAACATTCATTCAGAAATTGAATAGTTGTCCGTCCCCCCCTCCATAAAACAGCAATTGTGCTATTTCAGCAGTATTTCTTGTATGAACTCAAGTTGGTTTCTCAACATATTCAAACCCTTCTGAATACCTGTTGCCTTCTGTTATGTTATCTAGGCCATCCAGCCAACACCAACATTGTTTGAATGTCTCCCACATCCTATAGACATGAGGTTGTGTCCTGGGATTATCTTCAGATACTGCACTCATTTTGTTATGACTGTTCAGCCGTGGGTTAGCATGAGACTATACATGCCAAGACATGCTGTATTCCCAAGATAAGATATATTGTAAGACAGATATCAAAAGACTGAAGACGTTCCTGGGAATGCAGGCTGAAATTTTTAAAAAAGTGGCTGGCAGCATTGTCCATTCTCATCATTGTGCACCAGAAATTCATCCATCTCTTATTGGCTGTGCAATAAATTATCCATGCCACCACCCCACCTTTATTTTCCTGAGCCATTAATCACGTATGTCCTCCTTCATTTAAAACTATACAAAACTGTACTGTTTTGAGGCTAGTTTGAATATCTGTGTTAGTTGGTTGAGAATGCCAGCATCAAATCCTATCTTCTACCTCCAAATGAGCCTTCTCAAAGGAGTCAATTGGTTTGGAGAAAGCAATGACATGGATTTGAGACTGATGAAGTGAAAGGCAGGGATTTAGACTAGAAGACCTCCAAGGTCTCTCCCCGCCCAATGATTCTATGGTCTCTAGCTTGTTTGGAAGAAGTTGTTGGGTAGAAGAAATAACCTAAGTTCAGAACTGGGGAAGGCAGTTTTAATAAGAGTAAACTGGAAGACGTCTTTAACTATGGCTTCCCAGAAGAAGCGGGTAAAAGAAAGGTGGCCATCCATGATGTTCCAAAGTTATTTTAAAGTATACAAGAAGTAATGGGTGGGAGCTGTTTAAAGATAGATCCTACATAGATGTAAGGAGAAATTGTCTGACAGTCAGAGCAATTAATCAATGGAGTAGCTTGCCTCCCAGAGTTGTGGGTGCTCCATCAGTATAAGTTTTCAAGAAGAGACTGGAGAACCATTTGACTGGCAAAGATTTGGACTAGAAGACCTCCAAGGTCTCTCCCAGTTCTATGATTCTGTGGTCTCTAGCTTGTTTGGAAGATATATAAACTCCATATAGGAGTGACTTGGAGTAACCTCAGTTCTTCTAAACTCCAGTTGTCAGTAACATCCCCCTTGTAAGCAGCCGGTCACTGAATTCTTGTCTTAATTAGACGACAACTACAAAAGACCGCCTCTGAAATCTCATCTATGTAATGTACCAAATAAAGTTTCCCAACTTTATTGGATAGCAAATACTATTTTTCTACTACTACTTCCATGAGGATTACATACCTCCTAGAAAGTGCACTTTTTCCCACTTGAAAGGAAGATGGGATGATCTACCTTCTTGTATTTCCTTTTTTTTTTTTAATTGCAACAGGGTGTGACCTGACGTGACCGTTTCATGTCATATGGATAATCTTTGAAAGAAAATTCAGAAAGATTGAGAGCTTTGGGTTGTTGAATAGAATAAAATAAAACAGTGACTGTGAGAGGGACCTTGGAATCCTAGTGGATGATCACTTGCATATGAGCCAGCAATGTGCAGCCGCCGCCAAAAAAGCTAATACGATCCTGGGTTGTATAAACAGAGGCATAGAATCAAGATCACGTGAAGTATTAGTACCACTTTGTAAAACCCTAGTAAGACCAAGATGTTGAGATTTTGGAAGAAGTTCACAGAAGAGCGAGTAAGATGATCAAAAACCTAGAGACTAAGCCATATGAACAACAGCTGCAGGATTTGGGTTTGGCTAGTCTAAAGAAAAGAAGAATTAGGGATGACATGATAGCAGTATTTGAAGGGCTGCCACAAAGAAGAGGGGGTCAAATTATTCTCCAGAGCACCAGAGGGCAGGACAAGAAACAATGGATGGAAATTAAACAAAGAGAGAAGCGACCTGGAATTAAGGAGAAACCTCCTAACAGTGAGGACAATTAACCAGTGGAACAGAAGTGGCCTCCAGAAATCATAGGTGCTTCATCACTGGAGATTTTTAAGAAGAGACTAGACAGTCACTTATCTGAAATGGTTTAGGTTCTCCTGCTTGAGCAGGGGGCTGGTCTAGAAGGCCTTCAAGGTCTCTTCCAGCTTACTCTACTCTACTCTACTCCTGTATTCTATTCTACTCTGTTCTACTCTACTCTACTCTGTTCTACATTCTATTCTATTCTATTCTATTCATATTCATATTTCTATTCTATATTCCTATTCCTATTCTACTCTACTCTACTCTAATTATTCTATTCTATTCTATTCTATTCTATTCCTATTTCTATTCTATATTCCTATTCCTACTCTACTCTACTCTAAAATAGAATAACTCAGATCTTTTATTTCCAGTAAATTCCATAATTATACTTCTGTTTCCTTTAATTTATCTCCACCACTCTTTTTAATAGGTCCCTGTTGTAAATGAGGTGGGAACATGTTCTCCTTTGTGACAACTGAAAAAAAAAAGTCTTTCTGATTTTGAAAGGTACTTTGGCTGGCACAGTGGGAAATCTTTCCCTAACCCAATAGTAGGAATCCTTTGTGTTAATTTAGTTTATGAATGGCCTACAAACACAGGCAGTTATCCACTATAGTTTAAAACAGCAGGAATGCCACATCTCCAATGTGTGTAATTGTACAAGGCAATGTAACTGTTTATGGAGAAACTCCTCCCTCTTCCATGTTACTTAAGGTTGCTTACATGAGTTGCTTCTCTGGTAAATTGAATAACAATCTGATTAGCGTCAGCCATCAGATTCTCCCCAAGGTGCTTTTTCCAAAGGCAACTGGATTTCCTCTTGTTTTTCCTTGAAGGAGTCTCAATTCTCATCCAAGAAGCTTCTTCATTTCTAACTGAATCAGAACTGAAGGAGGTTTTTGGAGGAGAAGTGAAACGTCTTCAAGGAAAGACAGAGAAAGGCCAACTTGCCTTTGGAAAAAGCACCTTCGGGGCAACCATGACCTGGATGACTGAGAATCTCCACAGGCCTTCAGATGCTGTTACAGGCCAGTTGATTCTAAGCAGGTTCAATTTTGCATCTTCAACGTAGAGCTTTAAATAACAGGGGACGTGTTCAACGTGAGGAATTCTGTCACTGCTTTCTGCTTAGTAGGGTCTGGGTTGTGGGCGATGGGTTCCTATCACTGTTCCCCTACTCTGTCTTTTCAGGTAGCCTGAATCACCCTGCTTAATTCTCAGCACCATTTTCAAGTATCATTTTGAAGGCCTATGAGAGCCTGTGGTCCTTCGGATGCTGCTAAGTTGCTGTGGTGAACAATGCTGGACCTTGGACAGCAACTTCAAGAGGGCTACAATTTCTCATATCCATTTTAGACTTTTCAAAAATCTAGGATGAAATTTATTTTTCTAACCATTGTTTAAAAGAAACCAAAGTACAAAGCCAATGGCAGTCTGCCCAGGGTGGTATATTTTCTCTCTGGGACACGCATATCACAACTTGCTAAAAGCTACTGTCCTCACTGCTTTCCTTTTCAATTAATCCAGAAGAAGTAGAACTGACTGGTTTAATTCATCTGATATGGAACAAAAGTGAAATAAGCAGTTATAACCTTCTCATAATATCAACTGCTTCCATGCTGCTGTACATATAAACCTGCCAGGCCCATGTTTTATGGTAAATCTCATTGTGTGACAAGGAAAACCTTAATGCTTTGAAATAATTCTGTACTCTAGTATATTTACAAGCTGAACTGAAATACAAAGCATAAATGTACATGATATCAAGGTCCCTTTCTGCACAGCCTTGAGTAAATATTTATCTAAAATATTTTCAGAAGTTGCCATCAAACTATAATTCTGAGTGCAGCTGAAAAGTAGTAAAACCATTAACTGCAAGCAATTAATTATTTTAATAGCATAGAAATGTAACTTTGCATTAAGTCAGATTTAGTTGAAGACTGATCATATTCGGACCCAAATACATACATATTTGATCATGTCTAAAGTTAGAATCCTATGAGTAAACCCCCAACCCCCACCAAATGCCAACAGCTTTTCTGCTGTTGAAGATAAATTTGAATATTTAAATGAAAAATCATTTTTATGGGTGGTTCTTTGTCCATCTGCATAGAGGCGACTACAAAGTTGTATTTGAATAACTGACCAACTCAAAGAGTACAGATTTGAGAAGTCTTTGTATCTCTTTCAGATTGCTAACTGCTACACAATAAGATGTTCACTATTTGTTAATGCACAACTCACATAGTATGGAATAGTTGTCTATTCATGAGTGATTAATTCATGGTGTCTGTAACATATGGCCAGCTATAACCCATTTCAAGTTAGCTATTTCCCAATTCTCTTTTACTTCCAACTTTATCAGCCCAAAACAAAATCCCAGGGAATTTTGGAAGCCTGGATTAGTGTTCTCACTTATGTTAATTTGCTAGCAATCAAATCCTAGCTAAGATCTCATGTATTGACTGGAATCAGAAAACACTTTGATGTATCTTAAGATATTTCAACTACATGGGATAAAATGGATTTATTTTTTTAATGAGAGTAAGAGGGGAAGTATATAAAAAAAGCCTGGTTTGATACCAGTTTCAGCTGGTTAAGCTGAGAAACTGGGACAGAGCCAATTATGAGAAATATGTCTGATTGCCTTTCAAAAACCCTCTGATCTGAAAATCTCTCCCCCCGCCTGCATTTTGCTCACCTATTGCACTTGAAAAATTTGTTGAAGTTAGACTCCAACTTATATCTTTTTTTTTCCTTCCATTCAATCATGTCCAAGTCCCTGCATTTTTCTTGGCAAGATTTTTCAGAAGTGGTTTGCCATTGTCTCCTTTCTAGGGCTGAGAGAAAGTGACTGACCCAAGGTCACCCGACTGGCTTTGTGCCTAAAATGAGACTAGAACTCAAGTCTCCCAGTTTCTAACCTGATACTCGGGTGCCCAGAGTCCACCCTGCAAGGGTGTATGGGGTCATTAAAAGATGAAGATGATGATGATAGATTGCCTCCTTGTGGTAGAGAAACATATCCACTCTTGTGTGTGATGTTTAAATCAAGTTTACCTCCTGACCACCATGCCTGGTAATTTCTTTAAGGCCTTACAGAAAGCTGACATTAATTTCCTGGAATGTGTGTTGCCAGCTTATTCTTTTTCAGATGCTCTAATTACTTTGTATGGAATTGATGGGCAAACCGTTGGTGTCAGCCCACATTTGGGGAGAGAATCTTAGGATTGGTGGGAAGGATCACGTCAAATAAATGGGCAGAGATAAATATTTCCCTGTTGAGGGACATGCATATAGTGTTTCAAGAGAGTTCACCAAGCGGCTGACACCAAGAGTTTACCCACCAATTCCATACAAAGTAATTAGAGCATCTGAAAAAGAATAAGCTCACTGTCAACTCCGAAGCTGGCCTGGCTGAAGCCATTTTTTCCCCTGCCTCATAGTTGTCACAAACTTTGAAAGGGGAAAGGGAGTGGGGAAGCAGATAGACCGACTACCAGTCAAAGCAAAAAGTTTTCTTTTGAGAACCAAGGTCATCCCAACAGATGGCAGAGAAGCAGCCTCCCAGCTACCTTCATTGGACAATGTGATCAGTGTCACCTGGGGAGGGAATATTTGCTCTTTTAATTAGGGGGAAAACCACAGGAACCTTTAGAGTTGGTTTTCACTAGCTGTGCCGATATGATGTGTCCAATAAACATATTCTTTGAGGAATCTACCTGCCTCGGAGTTCTGGTTTTGGTGGATGTGTTACTCAGAACCCTGACATTGGCAACATGCATTCCAGGAAATTAATGTCAACTTTCTGTGAGGCCTTAAAGAAGATACCAGGTGTGGTCAGCAGGTGGGGTTGAGCTCATGCATTGGTTGTATTGTGATTGAAAGACCTGTTTGTGCTATGACTGCTGTTTTATATATGTTTGTACATGTATGTTTTTCTCTTTTTAAACCTTTAACATGGTTGGCCACCCAGAATTATTAATTGGGGATGGGTAGCTATATAAACTGAATGAATGAATCAATGAATAACTCAGTGAACTGAATACTTTATTTGGTCAAGTGTGATTAGACACACAAGGAATATGTCTCCAGTACAGAATGAATGAATGAATGAATGAATGAATGAATGAATGAATGAATGAATGAATGAATGAATTCAGTAAATCAATATCAGTCAAGGAATCAATGAACCAGTAGTAGAAATCAAGTCATAGGTACTCACCCATGACAAATCTGGCAGGAAGCATTGCCCTGGTCTTCCTTTCCTAGTCCGACAGAAATTGTAAAATTTCAGTCTTCTTATCTCACAAACAAGACGTCCCCACGCATATCTCAAAGAAGATGTCGGCCTGTTGAAGTTACCGGGTGCACAAAATCTTAACCCACCATGTACAACCAGAAACATCCCATTTTGTTTTGTTTTTTAATAAGACCGGGAGCAAATGACTCGGGTGGGCAGATGTGTGGGAATGAGGGCTCCTTGTTATAACTGGTCTCATCGTCTAACGTCGCTTTGGAAGATCTTGGTGGCAGCCCCAGACCAAGCGCCCCAGTTTGTGTGTTTGCCTGCCCTGGCGATTGTTTGGACAGAGCACGAGAACAGCTTGCGTGTTGGCAGGGGTTTGGGACCATGTCCCCTCCGTCACCTCAGCCCTGCCCCTCCCACTGCTTGCACATCTGCCGTACATTTCAGTGGTGCTTGCTGGGGGTTTCCAGGCTGTTGTGCATGGTGTGCCTTTCACTGAAGACATTTCACTACTGCCAGAATTTCCACGGGAATGATTGCATGAGGAAATGACGAGGCATGACGGTCCAGAATCGGAGATACGGTCGCATAATCAATGGTTAATGATTAATCATCATCACAATTCCTCCTTCCCTTAAGCTTTTCTTCTTTTTTGTTTTTTGTTTTAAAGACAGTTTAAGTGTACCGAGTTCCCCCATCACCGCCCTGCCTCCTTGGCAGCCCTTGCTTAAAAGGCAGAACCAATGAATTTGGCAAGGGATGATTTCATATCAATATCCGTTCTGCAGCCTTTCGATAACAGTATTATGAGGATATGTGATGCCATGTATGCTTTGTAAAAAACAAACAAACACAAAACACATTTGTGTCTGTTTAGAAATACTAAAGACCCCAAGATTTTCTTTCAGTGTTTTATTCCCACCACTTGGTCCAATAAATTTTGTTAAATTGCTCTTTCTGGATTCCTTTTAAAATTAGCACAGCTTGCCTTCATTTGGTTGATACAAATGTTCCTTCGTTTACCAAAAGAGAACAACTGAATGATTATAATTTAGCATAAGATCTTTGGTTTCCTTAAACTGGGAGTTCTCAGGCTAGAATTGTGCATATATTCCAGCGTCACCCTTATGTCTATCGTAGCAGTTTAGATGTTCTTGATTTAACGAGCTCCTCTCTACCTTCATTAAAAGGAAAATGCCTCCATCCTTTTTAACCCTTCTGTAAACATAAAGTCAATTGGCAGCAAACCCATTTCCCAGTCAGCAAGCAGTATTGTGAATCTTATCTTCTCTTGCAGAAATCAATTCGTCTTCGTTGCAACCGATGAAATTTCTTGTAACACCTCGGCAGGTAACAATCATTGCTACTTCTTGATGCATCCATCTGAGTCTCAATATCCTTTTACACATGCTGCAGTTAGTCACTAGAGGAAAAACCTAGTGAAACCCCAGAGATAAATCTTTGGAATGCTTTCATTCAGGTATAACTCCAAGCCTCCAGGCTTTGGGGCTGAAAATACATTAGCGTGTTTTGCTGACGTTGATGTTTCGCAATTATATAAGGGAGGAAAGGAGCCATTTGTTCTGAAGTTTCATGGAAAAGAATTACCGGTAATAATCTAGTCAGCAACGAGGAAGCATTGGGGAAGGAAGAGAGAGAGAGGAAATTGACTGCAAAAAAAAAAAAGTGGATTGTCAAATTAAAAATGTGCCAGTTATATTGAACGTGATTATATCTCACGAATGAAGGCAAATATATCTATGTCCCCAGATAATGTGGCAGGATCCAATCTGGGTCGGTCAGCGGAACCAGAGGTTTCGTCTTCTGTGCTTTTGGACTCGTGCTGAGGCCCATCTTCAGGGAATTCTCTCTAGTTCTCAAAGGTCTCCCCTAGGACCTTTGCTAGGGAGCAGTTCTCTGAAGGTGGGCTCCAGCATGCGTCCGAAAGCTCGGAAGGCAAAACCTCTGATTCCGCTGAGCGAGGTGGTTATATCTCTTTAAACAACTCATGGATAGCCACGGGGCAGCTCACACCAAAACGACGAATGGCAATTCTGCACACGCAAACCGTGTGACGTGTGTCTTTGTGCACACTATCGCGATGCCAGCAAGGAAGAGTTTGTGCCGCAACATCCCGTTACAAATATGGTCATTCTGCAGTCACTGCAATTTGAAGTAGAAACATTATTATTATTATTATTATTATTATTTTAAATTTGTATACCGCCCCTATTCCGCAGACTCGGGGCGGTTCACAGCA
>JANHFL010003388.1:20179-34145 GCA_032468155.1 Oxyrhabdium leporinum
AAGGAAGGAAGGAAGGAAGGAAGGAAGGAAGGAAGGAAGGAAGGAAGGAAGGAAGGAAGGAAGGAAAGAGCACTTAGACTTTACACACTCTCTGGGTGGTTTACAATGTCAGGATATTGCTTTCAAAAATCTGGGTTCTCATTTTGCCAGCCTCAAAAGAATGGAAGGCTGAGTCAACCTTGAGCCGATCAGGATCAAACTGCTGGCAGTGAGAATGCAAAGTTAGCCAGCCTGCAATACTGCACGCTACCACTGAGCCACTGTGGCTCATAACGCTAATAATACTGCACCAAACTTCCATTACATCATGTTTACATCAAAACAATTGCTTGCCCTATCTTGGAGCAAGGATGTAGCCATGTGATGGATTTGTTGTTGTGATTTTCAGTCCTTGATGGGTAATTGATTTAGTTTCTTTTCTCTTTGACATTTGCAATCACAGCAACAAAGAGAGAGATATCTCATTCAACTCAAAAATCCACTCTTCAGAAGGCATAGCAAATTAATGTCATTTTCTCTTTTCTCCTGTTCTTTTCCTTTCTTCTGAAGTTTATCAGAGTTCACTATTGATTCAGAAATTATGTGCAAATTGGCCACAGAAGCCTGGGAACAACAGTACATTCATATATGTCAGTATAAATTACTAGAATCCAAGCTCTGTTACCAACTTTAGCATATCAACTTGCTGGTGTGAATGTTTTTGCCAGGTCTCGGCATTTTCCACCCCAATGTTTACCCAACAGTCTGCTGCTTATATAATACAGCAACATGCACATCTTCACCAGGAAATACCAGTGGGTTTGGTCCTTTCTAAATTAGAGTTCAAAATGCAGTACGGTGTATACATACATTTACATTACATGATAAAGCAAGGGATTTACAGATCTGGATTTGTGAAATAGCTGAAAAACGTGGGCTACAGAATGGAGGTGTTTAGACTAGAAGTAATTGAAAATAAAGCTAAAACAACTGTGACTCCATTAAAGTTAATGATGTATGATATATCCAACACCACCAGTATATATTTTGTCAGTATAACCAAAGCTCTTAACATCCTGCAAAAATTTCTCAGATGTTGATAAGGGCTTGTAAGGCTGTTTTGTGTTCTACTGTTGGCATATCTCAGTGGCAACATCCCTTATTTGTTCAGGCTGATCTCCACTGACTAAGCAAACAGAGCAGCTGAGCAAACAAAAGAGAAATTCCCAGCTTTCAAAAGATAATATTTATTATTGTTCTAATAAACCCTCTATGAATGTTGAAACCTTGCCTATCAGCTCATGGCTTTATCTTAGAGACATGGGAAAAGAAAAAAGAGAGAAAAGAGAAGAAGAGGAGAGGGGGGGAAAAAGAGAAGAAGAGAAAAAAAGAAAAGAACAAAGAAAAGAAGAGAGAGAAAAGAGATCCTAGGTACCATATCATTTAGAGGTTACCTACAGGGGTAGATGCAATAGTTTTTTGACATTGCTAGAAATCTTTTGATTTCTATCAGAAATACAAGGAGGAAGCTGTTTTAGCTATGATCTTTTCTTCCTTTTGTGACACCTGCAACCTTCTCTATGCTATTCCTAGTCTTAATTATCTAGAAGATTTTTTTTTTCCTTTCAGAGGAAGAATAAAAAAAAAACCACTGGATTTTCTTTTCTCTTCATATTAGCTGTAGGCAGAATTTGTCTGAACTTATTTGGGCCCAGCATATAAGCTGGACCAGCCCTAGTTAAAGCCTGCATAGATGTCTCCAGAAAGCAATATCAAGGCTATAGACTAGAAGGGGGAAAAAGTCAATGGGGCCTTAACAATAGGTGAATTGTACTTTTTTGTTTCTTTCTTTCTTGGTAGACAAAGATAGGACACGTAACACGTAGTTCTACTTGTTCTCTCTCTGCTGACACTGTGGATAGCAACACCAATAGCACTCAGACTTACCACTTTACAGTGCTTTCCAGCTCTCTCTAAGCAGTTTATAGAGTCAGCCTATTGCCCCCAACAATCTGGGTCCTCAGAAGGATGGAAGGCCGAGTCAGTCTCAAGTCTGGGGAGATTTGAACTGCCAAATTGCTGGCAGCCGGCAGTCAACAGAAGTAGCCTGCAGTAGTGCACTATAACCACTGTACCATCATGGCTCATGAAGAGATGAAGGATGAAGAGATGTGAAAAAATTCAGGACTCTCTACCATAGTTTTGTGGCACATCACGGTGTTTTGAAGGGCTCTCCACCAACTGCCAGCAACCTGAATGTTTCATTGTACCATGGTCCAGAACCATTAATAGATGCATTATGTCAATGAATGAGAACCCCCCTTTTTTTCCCCCTCTGAATTTATGAATATGGATCTGGGAGAAATATTGCAACCCATGCAGTGAAGTGATGTTAAAGCAGGTTTTGAAACTCTCACAATCCTGAAATGTTAAAAGGTATAATGGTTGCATAGTGAAGTTCTCAGATATTGAGGGATGGGACGTTTAGGATTTATCCAGAACTTCATTTGGGGAGGGGAAATAATAGCCATGCATATATTTGTGCAATAATTGAGATCAATTGGGGATGGCGGAGAGGCCAACTTGAGTCCACCACCATACCACACACAGAAAACCTTGCATTGCAAGAAATACATCATTATTATTTTTTAATTATTAAAGCAAACTTAAGTGTCCAATTATTTCAATGTTTTCTAGAAAATGCAAAACAAGCAAACAGTCCTTCCCAGAGATGCCACCACAATCCTTGCCAAGTGACCCTATGTGGATTGTTCATCCCTGGAGTAAGTGAAGAACCAGAATTCAGTAACTGTAGAGAACCAAAATAATGATTGGTCACTAACAAAATCCTTTCTGGGGGGAAAAAAATATTTTACAAGAGAAAAATGCAACATGGATCATATTGGTGGGCCATTCTTCAAGTTTGCTTTGATCATTTTTCGCCCTTCCTAATGTGGGGAGCTCTAGCACTACTGAATAATGAGAATATTTTGATTTCTAGAAAGTGTTCCCACAATGACACAGGAAATCAAGTAAACATTATTATTACAAAAACTCCCTGGGAACTCTATTCCAGTTTGTGATTGGATTCCTTAGTTCCCTAAATCTGGTAATGAACTTCTCACTTAAAATGCTTCATGCTGCTGAGTCTTTCAAAGAGTAACAGAATAGTTTTCTTTAATGAGAACATGTTAACAAAGAACTTACAAAGATGATTCACTAATCACCAAGGATACCACTACACCTATAAACACGAGAAAATGGCTAGCAAATTCAATTAGAATGATCTAATTTTATAGGACAGTAATATTTGCCCAATAAATGTCAGTGTCAGCTATGAAAAACACACTCAACATGTAATGTGCTTGGAACTGTTAGCACTCTGGTCGATGTTGTGACCCCTCATAACCTCAGCCAACATGAACGATAATGAAGAATGTTAACAGTTATGTATTTCTGGTTAAACCTTAATATGCAAATCACCCATGTTCTATTCCACTGTGACTAAGTTTATAAGCAAATGAGTACAGCCCAACTACACCTCCACGCATAGCCCATAAGAAGATGTAACCAATAGACCATCTGTTGATTCAGAACTTCAGCAAGACCATATCTGCTCAGTGCTGATGGTTTGAAGCAAACCAGACACTCCCTCTAGTTGAATGCTGGATCTAAATCTCAGATCAGAAGTAGAAAGTCACGGCAGACAACTTTGCCAGCGTAGAGAATTGTTTTCACTGGTGTGAAAGGCAACTGTGGTCCAAGATGTCATATTGCCATCTCAGCAGGTAAAGGGAGTTCTAGCATTATGAATTTGTGCCAACTCAAGTACCAAATGGAGGACAAGGACCAGACTCCAAATGTGAGAAGATCCAATGTCAAAAGTGGGCTAATGTTCATGGGGGAGAGAGGGGAGTGATTGGTAGTTTCAAAAGATACAATAACAGTAGTTACAGCATTTAGGCTAATATATATATACCACCACATAGCACTTTATAGCACTTTCTGGGTAGTTAACAATATAGAAACATTAATTGCATACTGCCCCCAGCAATTTGGGTCTGTGTTTCACTGACCTCAGAAGGATGGAAGGCTAAACCAACCTTCACTCCATCAGGATCGAACTCCGGGCTGTGGTTAGAGTTTGCCTGCAATATTGCACTTTAACCACTGTGCCACCAGGGCTCCTGGTGCAATGCAATTCAGTGTTTAAGGCCTTAAAAATCACCCTCCAAAACATTAAAAAATAATTTGGGATGGGGGTAAAAAGAAACTCTAAGCATGTTCTAAATGCAATAAAATAAAATAAAAATAAAATGGGTTATTAATCTGTGGTCTGGGCATTTTACATCTTCACTTTTACAGATTACAGATTAATAGAGTTGGAAGGGACCTTGTAGGTCATCTAGTCCAACCCCCCACCCAAGCAGGAAACCCTACACCATTTCTGACAAATAGCAGTCCAATCTCTTCTTGAAAATCTCAAGTGATGAAGCACCTACAATGTCCACGGGTTGATTGTTTTCACTGTCAGAAAATTTCTCCTTATTTCCAGGTTAAATCTCTCCGTGTTCAATTTCCATCCATTATTCCTTGTCTGGCCTATAGATGCTTTAGAAAATAGCTTGATCTCCCTCCTCTCTGTGGCAGCCCCTCAGTTATTCGAACACTGCTATCCTATCTCCCCTGGTCCTTCTCTTCACTAGACTAACCAAGCCCAGTTCCTGCAACTGTTCTTCATACGTTTTAGTCTCCAGTCCTCTAATCATTTTGGTTGCTCTACTCTGCACTCTTTCTAGAGCCTCAACATCTTTTTTATAGTGTGGTGACCAGAACTGGATGCAGTACTCTAGCTGTGGTCTTACTAAGGCTTTGTAGAGTGGTATTAGTACCTCACTTGATCTTGACTGTATCCCTCTGTTAATGCAATTTAGGATTGCATTGAGTTTTTTGGCTGCTGCTGCACACTTTTATTTTGCTCCACAATGGATCCAAGTTGTCTTCTCTTACCAAGGTCATTTCCTTTGTGTTAGTGTTACCCTTCCTGCTCCATAAATTAAAGGGAAGATATGGATAATGTATGCAAGGTAAGCCTAAATATTTTGCATGTTCTTCAGAAATTAGTAAACATAGGGATTGGGGGTCTTTGTGTGTGGGGAAGCACAAGTTATTCTTATTTGTGTCTCTTTACAGTTTATTTTGCTTATTTGGTTTGCACATCAAAACTGTAGAGGTAAAAATACGAGTGTGAATGCAGCCAATTTGCCAATATTTTATTTATATACTATCCAACACCCAAGTTTCACCCATCAGGGAGCCAGTATTGATTACACTTCCTTTCCAAATGAAGCTGGTGACAAAAAAAAAGTTTTCCCCTGCAATTTAATGCTATAAAGTATAACTCTCTGAGTAATCAACTTTTGTGTTAATGTTTATGTTGTTATTGTATACAACAGAAGGTCTGTGACTTTTTTTAAAAATATCAATTCGTTCAGAGAATATTCCAATTTACCTTTTCACATTTCAGAAGTGGTTTGCCATTGTCTTTTTTTCCCAGAGCCAAGGCTGGCCACTTAATCCACAGAGTTTCATAGAGTTTGACTTTGTGTCCAAGGCGTGACTGGAACTTAGATTGTCCCAGTTTCTAGTTTGATACCTTACCCATTACACCAAACTGGCTCTCTTACCTTTGCATACAACAACAACAACAACAACAACAACAACTATCCAAATCTTTGTATATCCTCTTATTCATATAAGCTATAAACTATGATAGCAATAGCACTTAGACTTATATACAGCTTCACAGTACTTTACAGCCCTCTCTAAGCGGTTACAGAGTCAGCATATTGCCCTCAACAATCTGGGTCCTCACTTGACCCACCTTGGAAGGATGGAAGACTGAGTCAACCTTGAGCCTGGTGAGATTCGAACTGCTAAATTGCAGGCAGCCGGCAGGCAGCAAAAGTAGCCTGCAGTACCGCACTCTGACCACTGCGCCACTGTGGCTCACGATAATTTGCTATTGAAGAATAAGAAACACCAAGAATAATTTGAATGGCTGCTAGGTACTGGCTTTTCAAAGGGTTAAATACCTCTTCTGTTTTTCATCTTTTGCAAAGATGCAACACTCATCAGAAGCTGCTTTTCAGCAAAATAATAAAAAACACTCCCCCCCAAAAAAAAAAATCCAAAAGAACTGCAATTTGGTATTCACATGTAGTATATGAATCAGTAATTCCATAGATAATTAGTTTTGAACATTATTTAATCTAATCATTCTAAACAACATTTTTAAAAATAATAAAATAAAATGTCAGTGAGGGCAATAAATGAATGTTATGGAGTATTAGTTGTACTAATCAGATTAGTTCTATTAATCCTCCATGTGAATTTTGTAATTAAAGTAATTTGCAAGTATGGGTATACTTCCTGTCTTTAGGCCTATCTTTCGCTGAAGAGAGAATTGTGTTAATTTAAGAGCTACAAGATCTGGTCTGCAAATATAAAAATTGAGAAGACCAACAGATGGCAATAAAATCAGCTGTTCCCCCCACCCATCCATGTCTAGGGATAAATGGAATCTGGGATTCAATAAATATGAATATTGATGTTTGGGGCAAATTTTTTTAAGGAAGGCAGTGATGGTTAACCTTTTTGGTACCAACTGCCCTAAGTGCACTTGCACGTGCATCCCCAAAATGCAATGTGCACAATCCCCCGCACATGCAACCTGACCTCCCATGCATGCTCCTGTTCCCATGAATGCACCCTGCCCCCCCCCACGCATGCACGGCAGATATCCAAAGACCAGCTGGCCAGCAGGAGGCACGCCTGCTTGCACAGCGGAGCTGGGTCAATGTCCCACATGCCCACGGAGAGGGCTCTGCATGCCACCCCTGGCATTCATGCCATAGGTTTGCCCTCACGGTTTTAAGGTGTCAGGAGTTTTTGATGCAGGTTGCATGTTTAATTGATCTATTATTGTCTCTTTATGAATCGACCTGGGTTATTGTTCACAAGATGAACAGCCATATAAGTCTTTTAAAATAAATAAAGGAAGAAAATTCTAACTCCTTACTACCATCTCATGTGATGATGCCCCGTTTTCCAGAAAAAAAAGGGACCACAAGACTTTTTATGATTTTTTCCAACTGGTTATTATTATTTTTTTTAAGCTAATCTCACCAAGGAAAAATGAAATAAACTGGAATGCATTTTCTTCCATTGGCATCAATTGTTCTAGAATACAAGCCAAGGAGCTTGAAGCGACCGAACCAATGATTAGGAAAGACTAGCATTTTCAGAGGGACACAAACAATTATGACGTGGTATCTTCCTCCTTTTAGTGAAATGACGTGTCAATCATGTACCATCAGAACCTATAAAATCTAGTACCAGCTGTATTCCTTCAATTTCAGCTGATCAGAAGGGAATTAAAATATGATTTCTACTGCCTGAGTCCACCTACTGTATGCATCCTAGGTATTTATTCAGTCTCTAATTAATTTTGCACAATGTGGAGATGGGTAAGTGGATAGATGGATAAATAGGCACCATGTTTCTCCAAAAAGATGACCCACCTTGAAAAGAAGCCCTATTGCATTTTTAACACACACACACACACACACACACACACACATATGAAAAGTAAAACTCAGAAGCTATGTGATCCACAAAAAAATTACTAGTGGCATCCTTTCTAACCTCCAAGGCCCAAGGCCACCAATTCATGTCAAGAAGATCTCTTAAGAAAGAGTTTGAAAGATTAGAGAAGATAATAAGAGAGGCAGACCTTATCCCCTTTGCTCTGTGTGAGGTATTGTGATGACTGCCCCGGACATTTCCTCTGGGAAAGGTAAATTATAACTTGCTATCCAACAGTTTTGTCTTTTTGCACGTTAAAAGCTAGTAGAACATCACAGAACCAGGGACGTGTAAAATGATTAAATTAATGTATTGAGCATTAAGACAGCAAAAGAATTTTTACAAATCCTTCAAAGAATCCCACATTAACCTTTGTTACATGCTGAAAAAGGATCATTAGAATTTTGCTGATGAATATTTTACTGCCTCTACGACAACAATAAATTCGAAAAGTGCACATTATTCTACAGGAAAATCGGAGGCCGCCTAACTATAAAAGGAAATAAATACCCCACTGATTGCCTCCTTCCTCTGGTGTAAAGCTATCACACTCTGACTCTTTAGATGCAGCAAGGAAATAATGAGAGGGTTTATTTCTTGAGTGATTAAAGCCACAGCTGTTACTACTTAGTGAATTGCTTTAACCCACAAACCAAATTAAACAGTGGTAGGTTCTGTTTTGTACAATGTACCTTAAGTTCTGCCACAGATAACAAAGATCTTGGGGTGGGTGGGATAAGACATGATGGTGCCCATGCTCCCCCCCCTCTCTCTCTCCCTCCCTCCTTCTCTCTCCTCACTCCCTCCCTCTCCCTTTGTCTCCCCCCCTCTCTTTCACACACACACACACACACGCACACATGTTGAGTTTTGATTGTGTCAGCATCACTGTTGCTTCTACCTTTTTGACTTCCCTTGCAGGTGCCGCTGCTTTCCAGCTTCTGCTTCTGCTTCTTTTTTTAACTTAAAAATATGTATTTCTTTATTTAATGCATAGCCTGAGTTTTTCTCTTTATCAAACTCAGGGTAGCTCAACAAAAGTTAAAGATGCCAGTGGCAGAGGTGAAAATGTTCTTAGTAGACTTACCAAAAGGGAAGGGGAAAAAAAGGGGGGGGGAATTAAAACCAGCCCATTTTTCTTTGTATTTGTGTACATGTACACACACATGTACACACATACACACACCTAGATGACTACCCCTGAGATTAAAAATCCATCTGAACTATTTCTCCTTTGTTCTTACTGAAAGTTTGAAGCAGGGTTGTCAAACTTGCCGCCCGTGGGCCGGATACATCATGTGCTGGCCATGCCCATGTCCGGTTTAGCAAAGGTGGGAAAAGTCTCGATATGTCACATGATGCCACTGTGATGCCATGAGTTTGACACCCCTGGTTTGGAGGATGAGAAGCTAGAAATAAATGATTTCCCTTCAGGGAAATAATAGCTCCAGCAAAAAAAAATGAGCATCTGATTTTTATTTTTTTATTTTTTAAAAAGCAGAGTTTTAAGATTTTAATAGAGTCAGAGACGTCACGAGATCTAAAGCTCTTCTGGACAATGTTCATAGAATTACCTAGAGATTAATGGCCTGTCCATCAGGGATCGAAGACAAGT
This sequence comes from Oxyrhabdium leporinum, assembly GCA_032468155.1. Classification (NCBI taxonomy): domain Eukaryota; kingdom Metazoa; phylum Chordata; class Lepidosauria; order Squamata; family Cyclocoridae; genus Oxyrhabdium; species Oxyrhabdium leporinum. The sequence continues at coordinate 29,421 of JANHFL010003388.1, forward strand.
ATGCGTAAGTAACTCTTGCTTCTTTTCACCACCCATATTATAACATTATTACAGTGATTGCAACCTTTTAAACGAAGCAAATGGGCTTCCCGTTGCATTTGCTAATCCACCAGCAATTGTGGAGTCCATCATTCCAGCTGGAGGTGATTGTTACATGGAAAGATTGGTATTACATCTGAGTGAAATTCAAGCAGATCTGCCACTAATAAGGGTTAATCTTCCATTAGCTGTCATCTTGTTGAAGCATTTATGTCTTTGTGAAAAGCATACTTTAAAAAGTCAGGAGGCCTCTTTCAGTGAAAAAAAAAAAAAGTACTTGGGATTTCATGGAGATGGGTAAGTGGATAGATGGATAAATAGGCACCATGTTTCTCCAAAAAGACGACCCACCTTGAAAAGAAGCCCTATTGCATTTTTAACACACGTGATCAAATTAAGCCCCACCCACAAAATTAGCCCTAATTAAGACCCTGCCCACCTCAAGGTGCAGTAGGTGGGGTGAGGCACACAGGAAAAAAATAAGCGAGGGTGGGGATGGGTGGTGGTGCAGCTGCCCTACTTACCAGGCCTTGCACACTCTGACACCTGCCTCGCCTTCTTTAGTGGCCGCTTCCTGTCACTTGCACACATCGCCCAGGATCAATCCGGAGCTCTGTTATCGGCTGCAAATGCCTTCTAGCAGGCATCTGAAGGTGAAACAGAGGTGAAATGGGTGATGTGTGCGAGTGCTAGCAAGTGGCTGCAGAAGAAGTGGGCCAGCAGCAGTCTCCTGCTGGGTGGGGTTGTTGGTGCTACCACCGTGAGTTGAGTCAATAATTAGATCCCTCCAAAAAGAAGGCCTAGCCATTTTTTTCGGGAGTCAAAAGGAAATAAGACCCAGCCTTCTTTTTGGAGAAGCACGGTAGGTAAAAAGATAGATTCATCTTATCTACTTATTTTGATGACTGATGAACGTTAATGAGTTCTAGAGCATATCACAATCTCCTATATATATTCAGGTGCAGACCTTCTAAATTGTGTAGATTTGTAAGAATGGATGAAACTTTCCTTTTGAACATTCATATTGCTTTGTGCAGCCTCAATATCCATTTGTAATTAAGTCTTGGATTAAAAAAACAAACAATTTTCTTCTTTTTGGTTAGTTGTCTTTCTAATACAGCTTTGGGGGTTTTTTTCCCCCCTCTGAAGATAGGGTGCCTAAAATCAATCAATCAAACAATCAAACAAACAGATTACTACTGGTCCTTGCCCCAGACTTTATAAAGAAAATGTGGCTAGTAATACAAAGTGCAGTGTAGCATGCATGATAACAAGGATTTTAATTGTGCTTAGTCTACCTTCTAGAAAGTCAATTTTCAATAAACAATTATTTTTAGGCTATGCTTGCTAAGGCATGTATGTTTATATGTATGTTAGTCAAATATCGACATATTTTGCACTGGAAAATTTTATCATAAAATTCAAAGATCTGTGAACACGAAACCATAATTGGATTTGAATTAAATGAGAATCAAATATGTTTCTGAGCAACAAAGTTATGGAGAACTTTTGCAGTCCTTCTTCAATAACATGCTTTTTCAGAAATATTCCTGTGAAGAGACTGGAACTAATTGTTCATTTTAGACCAGTTGAGTGTTCTGAAAAGTCTTTAAAAATTGTCCTACAGGTTTAAAAGAGGCACAACCCATCTCTTTCTTATTGTGATCATTTCTTTTATCTATTTATTGTATTATAGCCAACTTTTCTTTTAAGAGTTCAAGGAAGCTTACCTGAAGTTCTTCCCTAATCTTAGAACCACAGCAACAATTGTGCAAGCCAAGTTGGCCCGCATTAATCCAATAGACCACATGGTCTGCTGGATCTAATGGACCACATAGTCACTCAGATGATCCAGTAGACCACACGGTCATTTGGATGCCCTTCATCCAAGTATTTTCATCATTCATCAGGAGGCTGATTATGTGGCCAATTGCCGAAACAAGCACTGTTCATTCTATTGACATAGATGGCCTCTTTGACCCCTCTTTCAAACCAGCAATCCTCTTTCATTTTGGTTTGAAAGAGGGGTCGAAGAGGCCATCTATGTCAAAATTGAACAGCCCTCTCTCAAGGGGTGGGGTGGGGGAATACAACGTAATCTTTCTCCAGTCTACAACACAGTCCTTTCAACAGTTCCAAACAGGCTCCACACGCATTTGCACCACTCAGGTGTGAAACAGATAAACCTCTGAGTGGTCTCAATGCCTCTCTAAAAGAATGCAAATATCCAGCTGTCTGCAAGGAGTATAAATCCTTCCATTCCCCACCATCCAGTCAGAGCTGAACAAGCTTTTTGGATGAGAAGCAAAATGTCTTCAAAGAATAACAAGAAAGTCCAGTTGCTTCTTGAAAAAGCATCTTTGGGACGAACGGGTGACTGCGGCGTGCAAAAACTGTCTGAAATCCATCCTTTCTTCTTCTTTTTTTTTGGTCATTTTCTCACAGTTTAAAAACGATAACAAAACAAGACAAAAGCCAACATCTGCATTTTTCCGCGACCAGAGGCAGCTGAGTCAGCGAGGGGTTAATCCATTTGAAAATGATGAACTCTGCCAAGCCATCTTCCAATCTTTCCCGCTGACGGCAATTATCTGAAGTCTGCAAGCCATTCCAGAAATCTGGAACTTGGCAGTTCCGCTCCTGGGGGGCTTTGCTCCACAAAGCCAGAAGTCCTGAGGGGATCACTTGGTGTGGTGCCCAGGAAATGACAAACCGAAAAGGTCACACATATCCCAAAAAAGACATACTGCTTGGCAAATGTAATTGCCGTTGTGTGGTTTCTTCTCCTTCTCCCCAGCCTTGCCAGTTCCTGTCCTTTCTCCCCTGCCGTTCCCATCTCTGCGAGGGCTTTAAGACTTTCTAACATTTAGCAGATGTGGCAAACAACAGTAAAAACAACAGGCCTTAAAATTTATTTATACACAGGCGCACAAGCACGCACACACAGAGGCACCACAAATCACTTGGCTCACCCCTCATCCCTACAGGAAATAATTTCACACTTGGATAATATACTTAGGACATTAGCAAAGGATAATTCGTGGCTGCCACAGTTTTGGCTTATAAATTGGTCAAGCTTTCCGTCTTTCTTGCTCGCTTCACCTTTTAAATCATGCGGCCTGTCCCTGCAAGAAATAAAAATAAAAATGCTTATGTCGAGGAAAAAAAAAAAAGACACGGGCATTTCTGTGCATTTCTTAAGGTTCTGGGTCTGGAGAGAGTTTCTGGCAGTAAGGTTGCAACAATCTAAGAAGATATAGGGTTCAAGTGGAGCTCTCCACATCTCCGGGTGAAAAAGAATAAGCAGGAGGGGAGGAGGAGGGGGAGAGGAGGGAGAGGAAGGAGAGGAGGAGAAGGAGAAGGAGGAGGAGGAAGAGGATATAGTTATCAAGGAATGATGTTGAATTTTCAGAAAAACTGGAGTTCATAATGTGACTAGATCAAAGCTGCAATGAAATATGGTAAATTGTATTGTTTGTGAGAATATTACATAAAATAATACCAATACACTTTGTACGATATTCTTAAAATAAATATTAAGTACACTGCTTGTTTATTTGTTTGCTTTTGCTGCTAATATATTGGAGAAATGCATAAGAGAAGGGTGAATACTTGAACCTAGAAACTTAGTGAAGATCAGTAATTGCCTCCTGCTGCAATTTATGATTAGCCTGACCCTAATTCAGTTAAAATAGTAAGCACTTAAAAATAGAATTTGTATCCTGTTTCTTTATTGATTTCTAGTTTCCTTCCAACTATGAAAATCATCTGGTTCTTTCTTCTTTGGTTTTATCTATTCACCAATTTAAGATTCCAAGTTTGCCTCAGAGGGGCCTTCTTTGAAATGAGTTGACCTAGTTTATATCTGGAAGAACTTTTTTTTCTTAAAATGTACTTTATTACAGGAACATCAGAGTGCACTGTTGGGAAATACAGTACAGAGTGCAGTTGCAGTCTTAAATTATTTGGTATCATATAAACATGGCATTACTTTATGAACAAGGTAGGTAATTCTATCATCTTGTTTTCACTGTTCTTTTTCTGTACAATTCTTTTGTTATTGTTCTGCAATATATTTGGTAAACTTGATTATGAATATTATACATAATTTTAAAGAAAACTTTGTAGAAGAAATTGTCTCACGTCAAAGATTATTGTTTCTAGTTGCTACATTTGTTGCATTTTAGCAAACATGAGAGGCAATTTTTCTTTTAGCTACAGATAGTCTCCTTAACAACTATAACTGGTATTACAAACTCTCTCACTAAGTGATGCTGTCATAAAGCAAAAAGTGCCATGCCAACTTATAATGCAATTCTGGCTCTTAAGCATATCATAGCTGATCATTAATTGTGATGTCACATGACGACCATGGAACTTCCTGCCTGTTTCCCATTGTGGAAAGCTAGAAGGGAAAGTTGCAAATGATGACTGGAATTCTGTGAGCATCATAATTGTGTGCTGGTTGCAGTCATGATCACATGACCACGGGGATGCTGTGATAGCCTCAGCATCCTGCCATAAATTTCATTCACTGCTATCAATCCTTTTGAATGGTTGCTAAATGAACAGTCACTAAACAAGGAATACCTACATTCTACATACCTACCTACATGAGCCTAGGTGGCGCAGTGGTTAGAGTGTTGAACTGCAGGCCACTTCTGCTGATTCAATCTAGCGGTTCAA